>PVKE010006062.1:15613-43771 GCA_004027555.1 Craseonycteris thonglongyai
GGGGGGGGGAGTTGTAGCTCTTCATGCAGAAAACTCACTTGTCTTAAACGGTAGTTTCTGGCAAGTAGAAAGTTTGTCCCAACTGAGAAGGCAAGGTTAGAGTAGCATGTTCTCTGCTAGAGAACCAAGATGTTAAGTTAGGGCATTTGGATACAGCAAATACAGCCAAATTTTATTCTCAAATTATCTGGTTTAAACATACACTACTGATGTGATCTTTAAACAGCTTTCTGTATCTTTCAATCTTATGCTTAAAATTTACGATAGCAATAAAGGTGAGGGGAGGCTGAGACTCCATATTTCCCCATCACTCTTTTACTGCTTTAGGGTTCTTTGGTCCTAGATCATTGTAAGCGGGAGGGTTCTGCCTCAAGACCTCCAACCAAAATCCTACATCTTTTCTCAAACAAAACTTGGCTAATTCACATTGCCTGGGTCAGAGATGGTTAAAGATCCTGGAACTGGTGGGTAGACAGAGAAAGCAATCTTTTTATAAAATGTTCTGGAAGCTCAAAGTATACCAGAGTCTGTCAGCCAGGATGCACAATGGGGACAGAAACCTAACCTTAAATGAAGCATACAAGGAGGGAAAGGCAAAACAGACCAATTTCCCTCTCACTGGTGGTGACTGTCAAGAGCAGTCTGTGACTTTCAGCACAAATATTTAATGGCCAAGGGTCTGCAACCAATTGGCATGTGATCATCCTCTCCAAAACATGGTTACCTAAGGATATGCTGCCCACACAAGCAGGCAGAAAACCACCCTCTTCTTTCCAGTGACACTATCACACTTTCTAACAACTTCAAAACAAGATAGGTTCGACTGCACACTTTGTTTAGCTCCTCCACGGCATTAGTGGGTTATTAAACCAGTAACAATGCATTTTACAAGGCAATTAGAAGAAATATAAGAACTTGATTGCTATAGCATTATAGCTATATTGAACTGTTCAAACAGTTTGGAAAGCCCAAAATAAAGCATCATAAAAATATTTACCAGGTTTCCCTCTAAAATGTGGTATCGTAAGTATGTAAAATTTCTGACATGTCTGCTAAATCAACTTAATGTAAAAATATACAAAAACCATTTAAGAAATACTTTTACATCCACTAAAGAACAGGAGAAAACTCTTTTTACATAAAGTACAATGTGCTTTCATATTCCAAATATTGGAAAAAAGGATGCCAGATTCACTTACTGTTCATATCCAAGTTTGATTTCAAATTCAGTAAGCAATCAAAGACCACCAGTGAAAAATGGTCTGAACCATGTGATAGTCACTGAATTCAAGGCTGTCCAGGACAGTTTACCTTGATTAGACAAGGACACAAAAAGGAAGCTAGAATGGAAACATCTGAGAAATAATCAGCAGCATCACTGGGAGATGGTGGCTTTGATAGCGAGGATAGGTATAGGAAGGAAATGGGAGAATTAAAAAAAAAAAAAAGAAAAAAAGCCCTGGAATCACCTTGAAGGGGCCAATGAAAAGAATGTAAAATATATCGATGTAGCAAATGATGCTGGGAAATGTAAGGGGAAAGGCTGTTTGGAAGAGATGAGCTGGATGTTTAGTAACTTTCTCCATACTGCAATAATTCCTCCTGGCTGTCTGCAGGTTTATGGCAATAGCTTTGAGGGTATATCCTTACTTTTCCCAAATCTCAACTCTGTTGACAATTTTTTCATTATAGAAGGCATACTGTGGAAGGGATCTATAGTCAGACAAATGGAACAATAAGCTTTTCCTAAGGAAAGTTTTCCTACACCTGAGAAGCCTACTGAATTTTCAAGTGTCCCTGATGTTAAAATAGGTAGCATTATGTTCTGATGACAGGACTTTTTCCACCTAACCAAAACTTACCATGTCTGGGCTTTCAAAGTCCTCATACATTTCATCAGCTGGTGTAGTTTGCAGATTGGCATAAGAAATAGATTTCCTTCCAAGCTTGATGGGCCAGAAATTTTCTTGAGAATGGATCAAAACTCCTACCTGACACATACCAGCCAGTGCTGTACACTCCAACGCCTTTAGTCTTTATTCTCTCACTTCACTCTATTATCGGTCCAGACAGACAGGGATTGCCTGGGCAAGTCCACATGGGCCTGTATGTAGATACACTCTTTATTAGAGAAATAGCATTTCCAAGCTGTCCATGCACTGGTGAATAGGGTCTTTACGCAGATGGCCCTTAAATATTTCTCTTCTTAGTTTTGTTTCAGTAAGTGACCTGGGAATCTGAATATCATGAACTACATCTGGAAGTGTATGTGTGTATGTGTATATTTATACTTCTGAAGTCTAGCTAGGAGAGTGAGTTCCACTTTAAAAAGTATATGCCTTACATTGTAATTTGAAAAGGATAAAGGGGGAACAAAAATATAAGTAATTTGAACTTTTAAAAGGGCATAAAAGAATTTAAAATAAATGTAACATGCTAAATATTGGTGAGTTATACGTATTTCTAGGACCCTTTAAAGTAACTGCTTGGAAAAAATAAATCACACTTAATTCTTACACATGCTGGTTGAATCAGCACTTGAAGCATTAAAACAAGCCTTTTAACAGCCTGAATCATGCAGAAGGTGATCTATTAATAAGATCATGGTGAACTGGACATTAATGTTCTAAAAGACAAAAAAAAAGTCATTCTATTAAAAAATATATATATATCACACCAGGTTCCTAACCTCAGGGTTTAGAAATCTACTTCTTGAACTTTAGAAACTGATTTCAGTTAACCTGCATAATTTTTTTTGTGGGAGAGGAAGCCTCTCTGACTTTGAGTTATAGGCACTGAATACCCTGCTTCAGCTCTGGTGACCAGGCTGGACAGAGACAATGAACCCCCTACTTCCTCTCCATGTTCTCTTTCTACTGCCCCAATTCCTTCACCTGGCTACACTTGCATTTCATTCATGGGAAATCCGGAGCACAAGAGAGATATATATGGCTGACAGGCTCTGAAAAGGTTCTGGTCCTCTGAAGCTCTGATATTAGATGCGATACCATCAACACTGATGCACAGTCGATCAACTGTTACAGGGTCATTCTTGTATGCCTGACAGGCTGAAATGGGGGAGCAGGAGGGGGAAGAGAAACTGATTTGAATAGATGGTATAGCTCCTCTAGCAGCATTCCTGCTAAACAAAACAACCTCACAGATACAAATCAGAGATACCACTGATCCCACCTAGATTTCAATGTACAACATGTCTAAGCTTGGGTGGTAGCGGCTTTCAGTCTGTTTTGAGATTTGCCATTCCACTCTTTACTAATGCATCTCTCTCCTTATTAAACTAGTGGAATATGATGGAAGGAAAAATGTGCAGGGAATACTGGGTATATCATGTCTATTATCACATATCACAAGATATAACAGAAACCAAAAGGCAAAGTTTACTTTCCTCAAAATAGTTTTAGTTCAATTTCTTCTCATAACTGGCAAAGATTCAGGCAGGGTCCCCTAATAGTAAAATTAAGAATTAAAAAAATATTTATTGATAACGTCTCTTTTAAAAATGTTTGGTAACCCCAACTAATCATCAAAAATGCAAACTGTAAACACAACATGAAAGAGTAACAATTGAGTGTGAGTAAGCAGACTATGAACAGGTGATAGACTGAGCAAGAATGCAGGAGGGAACAGCAGTGAACGGAAAGAGGTACACAGTGTCCTACAGAGAGTGTCGATTTGAGTGAATAAGTAATCACATTTGGACCACAGCGATTTCAATGCAACCACTTAGGAAATCTCTGTGCCAAACACCAAAACAGGATGCGGAATGGACGAGCCTTCTTTGTGAGCATGCTCAGCATGTTGGCATGGGAACAAGGAAGCACAGAAGCTCTGTAGTCATCTCATAATGGATGGCCACCACTTACAGGATGCAAAGAAATTTTCTGGTCCCTGGATACGACACGTATTGTTTTTCTATGCTTTCCTTGACCCTGGAGAGCTGCAGTTGCTGTTCCAAAATTGCCAAAGGGACCCCTTAATAAAAAAAGAAATCGTAGTAGCAATAACACTGGGTTTGCTGGAATGCCCCTTCCCTTTACTTTGCCTATGATTTTTTTCTTCTGGGCATGTCCAACAGGAATGGTTAAGTTTTACCAATCCACTTGATAAAGCCAGCACAAACTTCAGTCCCCTGGTCACAAAGCTAGAGTGGGTGAGGGTAGGTATGAATTATGTGTGGTTCTGGGGACCTGAATGCTGCCCTCACTTTGTAACCCCTGCCCAAAACACTGGGGTTGCTTCCACTGGAGACTCCACGGTAACTCTAGAAGTGTCATTAAATACTCAGTTCGCCAAGGTTGACCACCTCCACTGTCATAGGATGATGCAGCATCTGCAGAAGCGCTGTCTGCTGCCCCCTACTGATGGGGGTGGAGTGACAGGTGCGAAGTAGGCGTGGACTTTAATATTGGGTAAATGGGTCTGAAACAAGACAGAAACATTACTAAGAGAGAGGGCTTAAACAGAAAGAGCAAGGTTGCTTTTCAGAAAAAAACACTGAGGGGCTGAGTGGCCGTGAAAGCAGGGCAGAGGCTGAGCACAAGCAGCCATGATGTTGACAGGCCTGGTCTCCACCCTGAACCATCCCATCACGTTACTCTAAACGACCAAATCAGCTCACAAAACTTTGGCACCTGCTTCTATAATAAAACGAGAAAAACTTCATACCAATCTCTTAATCTGTCCCAAAGGGGATTTCTAGTTTGATTCCCATAGTTGGAAGAAACTATATAAGCTTAAAATAATAATTTTTCCAAGGTGTTGTGGACAATGTTTCTTTTGATATTTAGAAAACCTTACTATACTCTTTTAGCAACATGTTTCTAGTTTTTATCATATAAATAGTTTCTGAATTCCTCCTATTGTTCAAGGCACTGTGCTAGTTACATAAAAGGTGTACAAAGATGGTCAAGACGGAGAGCCTACTTTTAGGAAACTGTACTCTAGACATGCACACACATAGCTAAATTTAAGTGGAAAAGTGCTAAGTGACTTGAAGAACAGATAGACTCTTGAAGATTCAGAGATGGAAGACATTCCTGACAGCCAGGAACCCTAGTAGAAGCAGGCCATACAAGAGGCTCTGGTTGATCTGTGGCTCTCTTTTGGTATAGAAGAAATATGGCTGCCAGGACTCCCTACTGCAGCTATGCTCTCAGTCCTTTAGGTCTGACAGGAGAGGAGGAACTGAGGCCAACTGGAACTCAAGATAAGGTGTCATGATCCTTTATGTGCTCGGATGCCATTTTTTAGAGCTTGGTTGTAATGGCTTAAAACTAAGCACAGTGCCTTTCCCACAGTAGGTGTGAAGCAGATGTTCCAATATATGTCTGTTGAACTGAATATCTAACATAGATTCATCCAGCCTTTTACAACCTTCCTGCTGGCAACCAACCTCTCTTCCAGTCATTTGGCTATACGTGGGTCTCTGTTATGGAAGGTGAGACAAAAAGAAAAAACTATATGATTAATTTTTGTCTTAAAAAAATAAGAACCCCAGCAAAACAGTTTGATATGAAAGGAAATACAAATTAAATTCTTAAATACTATTTAACTAAATATTTTATGTTATTCCTTTCTTTCCTTTAGAAGCAAAATCTGGTATATGCTTTTGACTATGGGTATGTTACTAAGCTCTGGAGAAACTGCTAGGAGACCTACTTTTCTTCCCTTCAGTGGGTACTTTCTTATTAAATTTCCATCTGGAACAGGTTAAAAACTATCTACCTTTAGGTTTACTCTCCTTTTTTTTTTTTTAAATCTTTTTGCTAAATGTCCAAGTAAATATAAAAATCACGGGAATCTTAATCTAAAACAAGGAAGAAGGAAAGAGTGCTGAGAACACTAGAGTTGGAGAGTGATGCAGCCATCTTTACCCTGAGTCTCTTGATTCCAGCCCGTGTGATTTGCTGGCAGTCATAGAGTTCTATCCGCTCAAGGCTGTGACAGCTCTTCAAGTGCTCCAGGGATGCATCTGTGATTAGTGGGCAGTTGTCCAGTTCAATCACCTCCAGCTGGTCGTGAGCACAGGCCCCATTCCCCAGGTGACGAATTCCATCATCTGTGATCAGCTCACAGTGAGACAGACTCTGCAACCAAACCAAGCAAGGACAGACACTGAAATAGCTTATAGCATTTTTCTAGGCAGAGGCCTGTGTAACACTGCAAAGACGTCTCTGGTTTTTCATATACATGGAACCATCACTAAATTCATGTGGTAAAATGAAAAAATCAAACTAGAGTTGCTGAGTTCTGCTTTTGACAATAAATGACTGATATTTCTGTGTGAACCTAAATATATTTTGTGAATCAATGTAATTATTGTTGAAATAGTTCATAAACAAGGTGACCTATTCCCCCCACTCACACACACACACATACACACAAATTAACACTTTTCTTCTTTACAGGAACAGTGGGGCTTAAGTTTTTCCTGTACAAAAAATTCTGGAATTTGGACTAAATATTGAATACCTGTTATAAGGGCATGCCCATTTAATTAACTAAAGTTCTTACAGCTGTGAAGTATGATTATCATTTCACGTAAGTCTCTTCCCTTTATTAATTTTCCTTAAATTCCTGGTTCCTACATGTGAAACTCAGAACCTGTGACACGATTTTGCATAGTAATGTGCCACCAAACACACCAAAAATGAACCTAGAAAACAGAACAGTCAGCCAATATTCATTCCCATAGTGTTATTGGAAGAAGTAGCAGAGAATTCCTAGTAAAGCCTTGACTGGTTCTGTTTTACAGGAACACTTGGTCCCAAGGTGAAGCAAACTGTATTTTGGGCCATCTTATCTCCTGAATCTCTGGAAATTAAAAAAAATTTTTTTTAATTGTTTTTGACAGACAGAGAAAGAGAGAGAGAGAAAGAGAAAGAGAGAGAGAGAGAGAGAGAGAGAGAGGTACAGAGACAGAGAGAGAACTGAACTGAGCCCCAGCTCAGCACATGGGTCCACAAGGGCTGGGGCCGGGACTCGATCCCTGGTCTCCCGGGCTGCAAGCGAGCGCTCAACCCACTGAGCCATCCCGGCTTCCCCTAGAAATTTAAACATCATTCAGGTTGGAGTGTAATTCATGTGGGAGGAAGAACTCATACTTGTCATGTCAATTTTCAATTTCCAACTACTGATACAGAGAACATTTAACTTTTCCAGTTCCTATCTCAGTCTCCCCTGCCACCTCCCACCCCTTACACTCAGGTCTTCTCTCAATACTATGTAAGTTGGCAATCTGGAGAAATATTTTCTCTCAAAATGGTAGCAAGACAACAAGAGGAAAGTAAAAGCTGGGTTTGATTAAATTGAATAAACAAACATTTAGGAGTCAAACTCACCAACACTTGAAGTCGAGGACAGTGTATAGAAAGTTGGATTAATGTGCTATCTGTTATCTGAAAGAAACACATGTATTTATTTTAGGTATAATTCCATAAAAACTCACAGGCCATAACTCATCTTTAAAAAAAAAATTATTGTATTGTTTTTAACAGAGACAGAGATTGAAAGAGACAGAGAGAAGGGGGAGAACCCTATAGTAGTATGTCATCAGTTTTTTGACAGTTTCATTCCACAGAGGTGGGTGGGGGCTACGCAGGGCAGGAACTGGGCCTGGGGTCTCCAGCATGGGAGGCACCCCCGCACCAGCTGGGGATAGAACCGGGGGGCCTCCCACATGGGAAGCTTACCCCAGTGAGAACCAAACTGGGAGCCTACCACATGGGAAGCACACCCCAGTTCAGCATATGGGTCCGCACTGGCCGGGGCTGGGAGTTGATCCTCAGACCCCAGGGCTGCAAAGCGAGTGCTTAACCTACCATCCCGGCTTCCATACCTCATTTTTTACTACACTTGCATTCTAGACAGATATCCTGATATCAATGATCAAATAGCAGAATCTTGAGGTTGAAATCTCATTGGCTACCTGAACCTGTTCTTTGAGAATCTATTGGTTATGATTAAACACATCTAGTCATCTCTAGTCTTCATCTTTGAACATGTCTGTTTGAAAACTGTTTTGTTTCTGAAATGAATGAAAATCTGTGCCCTCTCAACTTCTACCCACTGGACTTTATCCTACCTCCTTAGAAACATCACAGAAAAGAACCAGAATACTCTACATGAAAAAATTTAATGTAGAAACATCCTTAAATTTTTAGATATTTGGCCTATATTTTACAAGCCATGCCATAACTCAAGATCGGTAACTTGGGGAAAGCGAGGATGGCTCAACAGGTTAAACGCTCACTTTGCAGCCCCAGGGACTAAGGATCAAATCCCGGTCCCGGCCCTTGAAGACCCATATCCTGAACTGGAGAGTGCCCCCAGTTTGGTTCTCACCGGGGTAACACCCCAGCCAAGTTCCTGCCCTGTGCAACCCCATGCCCACCTGTGGAAACTATGTGGTAAAACCAATGATGTGCAACTATGGAGACTGTTCTGGGCCCTCCCCCTTCTCTCTGTCTCTGTATCTCTTTCTGTCAAAACAATAAAAATAAATCTTAAAAAAAAAAAAAAAAAGATCAATAACTTGCATGTCAGTTATCTTCCCAAGGGTGGCAGAAAGGGGCCACTGGAATCTGGGTTAACTTTGAACATTCAGGAAGGAATAACTTCTAGAGGAAGAACAGTCTTTTATAGTTATGTTAGGACAAAAAGTAAATCACTGCTTCCTTTCAAATTCTCAACTCTGAGATTGTTTTTATTATTTATGATTATAATATATATAACTTCAACAGGGGCTAAGAAATGGCAAGGGAGAGTTGGGGCAGGCAGGTGTGTGCACATCACTCAGAAGGGTTAACACTGGAAAGGACATACATGACACTCAGGTATGTGCAAGAGATCAATGGGAGTAAACAAGTTTTAGTTTATTAAGAATAGCTGCTAAATAGTACCCAGATAACAAGTAATTTAGAAAAAAAAAATTACCTTAGTAGTTACCCAAGTTTCTTCTTTATTTTTACCATTAAAAAAATTTGGGGAAGCTGGGATGGCTCAGCAGGTTAAGTGCTCGCTTTATAGCCCTGGCCTGTGTGGACCCATATACTGAACTGGGGTGTGCTTCCCATCTGGGAGGCCCCCAGTTCCGTTCTCACCCCCGGTTTTGCCCCTGGCTTGAGGGGGTGTGCCTCCCATTTGGGAGGCCCCCAGCCCAGTTCCTGCCCTGCACGGCCCCCACCCACCTGTGTGGAACAAAACAATGTTGAAGACCGATGATGCACAACTATGGAGACTGCTCTGGGCCCTCCCCCTTCTCTTTGTCTCTCTCTGTCTCTGTCAAAAACAATAAAATAAATCTTTTTAAAAAAAATTTCAGGGAAAGCCAGAATGGCTCAGCGGGTTAAGCGCTCGCTTTGAAGCCCCGAGGACCAGGGATTGAATCCCGGCTCCGGCCCAGGCAGACCTACATGCTGAACTGGGGAGTTCCCACAGTTCAGTTCTCTCTCTGTCTCTGTATCTCTCTCTCTCTCTCTGTCAAAAAAGAAAAAATAATAATAATAATAAATAAATATTTTTTAAAAATTTCATTGTTCTATCTTCTTTTTAGGAGTTCCCTGTCAAAGTTTCTCCCCAATCAACCAAAATCTCAAAGCTCCTAAAATTGGTAACAAAAAAAATTAATAAGGAGATATCTGATTAGTTTGCCTGCCTAGAGGGCAGGGTTATACAGATTTGGGTCTCCAGGGCTAATGATGTTAAGGGGTCCAGCATCTAATTAAGCTGAAAAAGGGTAGTGCTATATATCAGTGTGATTGGGGCTTTAATTATTTATTAGCATCAAAATGCTGTAGGTCTAAGGAAACATCTTATCATCTTTATAGCCTGAATGTTTAGACCTTCATTTTTTTTCCTGTGGCAACCTTATTTGATGGCATGTATTTCCCTAGTTTCTTTTTTTTTTAAAAGATTTTATTGTTTTTGACAGAGGCAGAGAGACAGACAGAGAGAAGGGGGAGGGGCCAGAGCAGTCCCCATAGTTGTACATCATCACTTTTCGACATGGTTTCATTCCACACATGTGGGCAGGGGTTGTACAGGGCAGGAACTGCGCTGGGGGCCTCCCACATGGGAAGCACACCCCAGTTCAGCATATGGATCCACATGGGACAGGGCCAGGATTTGATCCTCAGTCCCTGGGGCTGCAAAGTGAGCGTTTAACCCACTAAGCCACCCCGGCTTCCCCTCCTTAGTTTCTTAACACAAACACTACAAGCACCTTGCCTGGTATACCTGGAGGACACCTCAATAAATGGAGATTTAGCAGTGCTGCCAGACACTCCACTCCACTAGGGTAGGGAAGTGAACATTCTCATGTGCATGTTATGTAAGTTTCTATCATATGTATTCCTGAGTAAAAATCTACAACTTTACCTGAACACACTCTTCTAGGTCCATCTTTTCAAGCTCATGGCAATTCTATAAAATACAAAAGCAAACATTACCATATAAACATTTAAAACAGGAAAAATTTATGACCAGTAAAGTAAGTAGTAGTACCGGTATTACATATACTGATGACATCTTAAAGATTTTCAGAGTTGGTATCATTCTAATGTCACTTTCTGTCTTATTCCATAAATTACACATTTTAAAGGGCCTCAATCACAGTGAAATTTCTCAGTTATGCCAGATGTAAAGTATCTAACATCTTAGAAGTCCAAGGAAATGAATTTGCTGAACATTAATACTGAGCTAATAAAGAGATCCTTTCAACCATAAATAAATAAATAAATAATTTAACAAAAACTATTTCTTTGGACAAGCAAGCTATTTATGTCCTCATTTAGTTGTCATGTACTGCCCCCACCCAATTACCATTCCATCGATTGGCCTGAAAGCACATGTCCTTCCCTTCCCTTTGTTCCATTACATTGGTGAAAGACAGTATAATTTTAAATATTATTATTATACAGTGATTTATAAACCACTCCAAGTATCAAAATGTTCTGAAGAATACAGACAATTCTTAAAATGTCTCCAATTAAAATCAGGCTTATATGTTTCTTTCAACATTACTCTCACCCACCAGTCGCACAAAATAACCAAGTTTCTTTTATGAAGCATCAGGAAGTCCCACTTAGTTTATTGTATGAAAATGTGGAAAATGAAGTTCATGGAGCATCATATTATCCAATGCACGTCTATACTTCTAGATCAGTTTGTATTCTACAGGCCCATGGCTGCAGCACAAGAACACACAGGAACACCAGCTACAGAGAAGTTCCCCAACATCCTATACCCTCAATTCTGCTACCATTCCACATCTCCCTCCTTGCTCATTCTTCTGAAATAAAAATCCCAAACAAAACCTATAGCACTTAGAGAAAATACTTACCCTGGCCAGAGTGGTAAAGCCTACATCTGTTAGTTGAGAACACCTTGCCACTTCTAATATTCTGTTAAAAAAATAAAGCGAAAGTCAAGCCCTTGGTCCCTAAAAACTGTGTTTATTAAACAGCAAGAATTTAAGAAAACAACCTCCTATTCCCTAAGGACTATATAATATAGAGTGACATTAATAGCTAAGCAAGTCTGTATACAGATCTTGCCATTCATTTTCATTGAGTCATCATAAAGTGGTCCTGTAAATACCACATTTCAGAGTGATGCAATCAGAAGACTATAAGAGAAGCTTGTAGTTAATGCCAATATGCATGAGAAATGCTTTTAAAAGGCTTCTTGATGGCATAGTGCTTACCCCCAGAGGGAAGCCTGCTCCTAGAAAACAAAGGAAATGGAGATAAATACTCTTGTTTCAGTCAATCTGTTACTAAAGTAAATTATTCTCTTTCCCTATATTACATGTAGGTTAACTCAGATTTAAATTGCCTTTAAGAATGCTATGAATGGACTAGTTGATTACAGGCCTACACCAAATATGAAATGCCATACTTATGAAAAAAAAATCCCCTTAAACATCTTGCCTCCTCCCATAGGCTCCCAGGGAGGCCCAGTGGAGAAGGAAGCTAACTGGCAGCCATTCTATCCAAAACTGCTAAACATCAACCTAAATACTAATCACAGGACCAGGGAATCAAAAGTAGCTCTTTTCTGTGAAAAGTTTGGTGGCATCTGCACGACGGTCAAAGAATATGTTTACTTACAAATTACTTACAGAAATTGAAAAAAAATAATGAAGTATAAGAAATAATTATCAACGGACAATTAGAAATGAATGTTCTAGCTAACGGAAAAGCATGATCTGACTCATCTTGAATATCACATTTGAGTCTTTCTGTTCTAACAGTATATAGATAAACTATGAAGGAGGGAAGGGCTAACACCAATCCCTCTAAGACAGAAAGTTAACGGACAATATTTTTGGATAGGAATTTGGCTAACTCCTTGGCTCCTGAATAGAACTCTAGGCTACTGACATTACTAATTTACCAAAAAGTCTATGCTCCACTAAGTAATTTTGACACTGCAGGCAAATTTTCTTTCACTAATTATAGCCCAAGGCCAGGTAATTACAAAAAAAAAATTTAATAAAGTTTTTTGCTTTAAATGATTATTATATGTAAGATACATGGTTTCATGGGTTCTGGGGCCAGGTTGCCTGAGCTTGAATCCTTGCTCCTTCCTGCACTTACTAGCTGTGAGACTGAACAGGTTACTTGACCTCTGTGCTTTGGTTTTCTCATCTATAATATGGAGATAATAGTGCTTATATGGTGTTATGATGATTAAATAAATATTTGTGAATCACTTAAAACAATGGCTAACACATCTAACATAAGTAGTACAATATAAGTTTTATTAAAAAACAAAATAGGTATATGGGGATCAAAATAGCGTGTTGTGTGCTCTTACAGAATCAATACAGGTTTGATACCATGTGCATGATAATACAGCATTCATAATATGCAGCCAATTCTCTGTTTAGGCAAAGAGGAGGAATCACAGAAAAATAATTTTGCTCTAAAAGACTATCATTTGATACAAAGGAGGTTCTCCTATAGGGCTGTTTTTTCTTTTTAAATACTCCCTGCTGTGTATGTGGCATCATTATTACAATATAAGATGGACCTTTAAACATTTTCTTCAGAAAAGAATTACAGATGCTCCCTTGACTTGTGATGGGGCTATGTCCCAAAAGATTCATCTTAAGTTGGAAATGTAGTTAAGTAAAAAATGTATTTAATTATCTAATCTATCAAACATCATAGCTTAGCTTAGCCCAGGGGTGTCAAACTCAATTAAAACACAGGCCATTTGGTGCAACAGGCAAGATTCACGCGGGCCACATCACATTTACAAACATCACCAGAACTGAGTCAGCGCGTTTATACATGCCCACAGGCCCCCAGAAAAGGCACTGGGCCACATGTATACTTGTCTTCAGTAGTTAAAGGGTTAACGAGGGAACTGTGTGTACTGTATTGCCTCGATCTCCCCTAAGCGCTATTTTCTTCATAACAATTTTTTCTATTTTCATTTTATTTCAGAGAATCATGGGCCACAAAAAATTACCTCGGGGGCCACCAGTTTGACACCCCTGGCTTAGCCTATCTTAAACATGCTCAGAACACTTACATTAGCCTACAATTGGGCAAAACCATTTCAAATAAATCTGTTTTATAATAAAATGTGGAATATCTCATGTAATTTGTTATGCATTTTGCTTTTGCACCATTGTTAAGTCAAAGAGTTGTAAGTCGAACCATCGTAAGCCGGAGACCATCTGTATACAAAAGCATTCATAAGAGAAAATGCGTTTATTTTCTCAAGTAATAAAATGATTTTATTTTCTAGTAAGGATAGCAATAAGTAGTAAATGGGGACTATTATCCCTTAGGCCAGGCCAATTACATGTAATCAAATGAAGTACAAAGCAAGTAGGTGGGCATTTAAAAGGGTAGTAGCCTTGAAGCATCTACCTTAAAAATTTCAAGGTTCCAAGGAATAAATATAGTTGAAGAGGCCTCTGTTCCTCTCCCCTGATTTTTTTAGCTATACAAGAAAAGTTTACCTAAGCCGTGGGCAGTTCTGACCTAGAGCATTCAGGATGGCATCTGTGATGTTGGAGCAGCCGGAGGCACAGAGGGACTGTAACTTATGGCACCCTCTGCATATAGTTATGAGACCTTCATCTGTAATTTGCTAAAAAAATGAAAAAGAGCCAAGAAACCCCATAGATATTAGTAACGTAGAAGAAAAAGGAAAAAAAATGTTACCTCTGTGAAAATAAGTATCAAAAAGAAATAAAAACAAATTTAATATTAATTAGGTATACATACACACAGAATGTATATGTATGTGTATATACATTAAAATCTGAAGATGCCATAGGGCAGTTTTTCCTATCACTGTAAAATGATAGTTTTGTGTTTACTATAGTTTTATAAGTTCTTTCTCTCAGGCTAAATGCTTCAGTTTCATGGATGAAATTAGGAAAATTCTGGTAGTTAGCAACTATGGCAATCAGAATTAAAAGGGGTGGTCAGAACTTAAAAAAAAATATCATTCCTTTAACTCAGTCTCCAGAAGCCTCTAAGCAAATCTTTAACAGCAAGTACTATACCTTAAGGGCTGTAAGGGTGAGTTGCTTAAATTGCACAAAATATGGCCTCTTTAAGTATCACCTCTAAACAACTGTTAGGTTCTCAAGTTTCAGGTGATTAAAGAAGGTTTATTAATAAGCAGAAGGCTTATTTAGTAAAAAACAAGAAAAAACCTCATCAACATTTTTTATTGCTAAGAAAGGCTCTTACTCTAACAACACACACATGTAATTTTGAAGGCAAGAGAGAAAAGTTAAAGATGTACTATCAATGTTCTAGGACTGAATAGTTTCAGTAAATTCTCTAAAGTTCAGGGGTTTGAAACAGACACAAACAAACTGATAGTCTAAACAATTAAAATGTAAACTACAAATACTATTTGAAAATAATTTAAAGGATACATTCTGTTCATCATACAAATAGTTATGACATACTGATAGCTCTGAATTGATCAAAATTTTTTTAAATACTGAAGTTTATGAATGATTTAATTTCTGAAAAGTAGTTCTCTTAAGTACAAAAGGGTGGAGTTCTATTAGGTTGGGGCAAAAGTAATTGCAGTTCTGCATTGTTGAAATTTGCTCGATATTGGACTACATTTTTAAATAAAGGTGGTTATGTTATATATTTTAATGCATATTTCTCTATTTTTTTTGCTAATGACTTATTACTTGCTGTTTATTTTATATTTATTTTAGACTATGAAAATGATGTTAGACAAGCAAATTCAAGAGATTTTCTTATTTGGGTTCAAAATAGGTTGTCAAACAGTGGAGTCAACTCGCAACAACACAACAACATGTTTGGCCCAGAAACTGCTAATGAATGTATAGGGCAGTGCTGGTTCAAGAAGTTTTGTAAAGGAGATGAGAGTCTTGAAGATGAGGAACGTAGTGGCCAGCCATTGGAAGTTTTGTTTTTTTTATATTTTTATTTATTTATTTTTGACAGAGAGAGAGAGATACAGAGACAGAGAGAACTGAACTGGGGGAGCTCCCAGTTTAGCACATGGTTCCGCACGGGCCGGGGCCGGGATTCGATCCCTGGTCCCCGGCGCTGCAAAGTGAGCTCTTAACCCACTGAGCCATCCCGGCTTCCCCAGCATTGGAAGTTAACAATGACCAACTGAGAGCAAATCATTGAAGCTGATCCTGAAAGTTGCCAGAGAACTCAACATCATCATTTTATGGTTGTTTGGCATTTGAATAAATTGGAAAGGTGAAAAGCTCATTAAGCAGGGGCCTTGTGAGCTGACTGAAAATAAAAAAAATCACTGTTCTGAAGTGTCATCTTCTCTTATTCTATGCAACAACCATTTCTTGATCAGATTGTGACATGCAATGAAAAGTGGATTTTATAAAACAGGCAAAGATCAGCTCAGGGGCTGGACTGAGAAGCTCCAAAGCACTTCCCAAAGTTAAACTTGCACCAAAAAAGGTCATGGTCACTGTTAGGCAGTCTGCTGCAGGTCCAATCCACTACAGTTTTCTGCATCTGGGAGAAACCATTACATCTGAGAAGTATGCTCAGCAAATCAATGATTTGCACTGAAAACTGCAACACCTGCAGCCAGCATTGGTCAACAGAAAGGGCCCAATTCTTCTCCATGACAATGCCCAACTTCACATCACACAACCAATGCTTCAAAAGTTGAACAAATTAGGCTACGAAGTTTTGCCTCACTGCTATATTCACCTGAACTCTTGCCAACTGACTAGCACTTCTTCAACAACTTTTTGCAGGGAAAATGCTTCCACAACCAGCAGAATGCAGAAAATGCGTTCCAAGAGTTCGCTGAATCCCTAAGTATGGATTTTTATGTTACAGGAATAAACAAACTCATTTCTTGTTGGCAAAAATGTGTTGATTGTAATGGTTCCTTTTTTGATTAATAAAGATGTGTTTGAGCCTACTTATAGTGATTTAAAATTCATGGTCCGAAACCGCAATTACTTTTGCACTGACCTAAGAGCCTATTTGGGATTCTCAATAAGCTGCCCTCTTATCTGTCAAAGCCTCTGGGAGTGAGTACTGTCAAGCATGTAAAGAATCACTTGTGTGTCGACTGTGTCCCCAAGGTTGAAGTGGAAAAACCACTGGTCTTGATGGCTGAAACTCTTACAATAATAATATGGAAATGAATTACTAATGCAGAAGAGCTGTAGAAAAGACTGCTTACTAAGCAAGTCTGCAAGTTCAAAGTCACCAGTTCAGGACAGTGTGCACCTATGTACTTGAGAGCTTCATCTTCTAGCTAGAAAGATTAAAAAGAGAGAAAAAATGATTACTGACATTGTTTCAAAGGACAAAACTTTAAGAGTACACATCTCATCAATACATTCTAAATATAGCCAACCAAGTTTCAAAAGAACAATGAACTATCATCACATAAAGGTATAATTCATATGATCAGTATATTTTATTTTTTATTAGTTCTTACAGATTACATTCTTTTTTAAAGATTTATTTTTATTGGTTTTTGACAGAGAGACAGACAGACAGAGAGAGACACAGAGAAGGGGAAGGGCTCAGAGCAGTCTCCATAGTTGACAGGATTAGTTTTCCATATAATTTCACACCACAGGTGGGAGCAGGGCTGCATAGAGCAGGAACTGGGCTGGGAGCCTCCCACATAAGCCCCGGCAAGAACTGAACTGGGGGCACACCCCAGTTCAGCATATGGGTCCGCCTCAGCCGGGCCGGGATTCGATCCTTGGTCTCCAGGGCTGCAAAGCAAGCGCTTAACCCGCTGAGCCATCCCAGCTTCCCAGATTACATTCTTATTATCACCAAATCAACGAAAAGATAAAATAAACATTGCCTAATGTTTATGGATTTTTCTTATGATAAATATGCCTTACAGCATTCTGCGGGTTGTCTATGAAGCTAAAGTAATTTTCACATTTCTACACTTCCTATATTTTTGGGAACAGGAGCTGAGAAAGGAATCCACAGTTTATTTGCTACTGGAAGATCAGTGCCATGAGTACAGTGCTGAGAACAGATGGCAAGTAATTGATTATAATGATGCATTCCAATCAATATTTTTCAGGATTCCATAAATAACCAAAAGCTCAAGCTGTTGTTTTAAGGCAGTCATGCTTCCAAAGCTCTGTTTCAAACAATGAAACACTGTTTGAGGGCATTTTTCATGGAATCTAAGGCATGGTTTTAGTAACCATTAAAAAAATAAGGTAGTAAGTGCCTAGCCCTACTTTGCCAATCACTTCTAAACCCACTCTTGATCATTTCACTCCAGATGGTATTATGCCAATTCCTCTTTTTTTTCACTGTAAAACAGAGAAAGTAATATTTTTAATGACAAAATATGTTGGATTTGTAATGTGAATGGCAGGAAATAAGCATCAACACTATAAAATGTAGGTTGCTATATACTTGGCACATTTAAGAAAAGCTTCTGGTGGTTTAAAAACTAGTGAGAAATGCCAAGACTGCCTTCCTTACCTATCCAGTTCAAGGTCTCAGGCAGTAACAAGGCAAGTTTTCTTTTCAGATTAAATTATATAAAACTCTACCTGCCTATGGTGCATGCTCACTATGATTTTTATCTCCTCAGCTTGCTTCTCCTCAAAAATTACTTTGATCAGATGTAAATTCTTCTTCTTTTTTTCTTACTCTTAAGGAAAATACTTTTATTTTTGGTAAGCATGTATGTGTTAGGGGTCAATAATACAAAACAACTACATAGCCCTTAAGCCAACATCCTGGAACTGTCTACAAAGTTCATGGTCTTTCTATCATTCATAAGCACTACATGGAATATTACCTGTATGCAACCTTTCAGGAATAAGGCCCCTCTATTATTCACAAGCACTACAAGGAGTATTACCTGTGTGCAGCCTTTTAGAAATAAAGCCTTGAGGCCCCCACAGCCTCTCACTAGTGCTTGGATGCCATCCTTGGTTACTTGGTCACACCAGGAAATGTTCAACTGCTCCAACAGTGGGCATCCCTCACTTAGGATAAAACAAATGAAACAAACATAAGATTAAATCAAATTGTAAAGGAACCAAAGTTTTGCTTTATTGGCTGTTTAGTCAAGAAGTGGAAACAGCTCCATAAGTTTCCTTAAGAATATACTTATTTACTTAATGTAGATTTAGCAAAACAAAAAAACAGGATTTATCAATGTTTGTGGTATGCCCATCACTGGGATTGCTAGCTCAAGTCCTGCTTAACTAACAAAGCACAATATTGTTTTTCAGATATATTAAATTTTTATGGAGGTTGATACTTTTGAAAGTACACTCTTTCTGCACTTACCACATATTTAAAAGCTCCCTAGACAGGAAACAAATTAAGTGACTTGTTCAAGTTGATCAAGTAATAAATGAAGAGTTTACCAAAACCAGATTCTCTATCAAATAATTCTATTATCAAAACACTAACGAGGACATTTAAATTCTTATTTAAAAATTACAATGGATATGTAAATTTTCACGATCTGGGAAGTACCTAGAGTGCTATTTTCATAGGCTAAATTTAAGATATATTGTACCTGATCTCCGACATCTATTAAATACTAGCTTCATCTTTAATTTTTGGTTTCACATTTGAACTATGAAAGAATTCCAAGCTCTTTGGCATTCTTTAGAAAATAATACTACTTTAACTGTTTTATGAAATAAAGCTAGGGGATCTTGGTTCAAGTTCATTCCTTCACATTAATAGTGTGATTTCAGACAAGTCACGTTAGGGAGCCTGCCCAAACCTCTCTTAACCAAAGATTAGCCAACTCTTCTATGCTCTCTCCAAACTGACACACTTACTTCTCTCATAGCACTATCACACTGTAATACGATGACATATTTAGTGGGGTTTTTTCCTCCCACTAGACCCTGAATAACTTAAGGGTAGCAACAATATCTTATTCAGTTACATCCCATGGCTGAATCACATTACCTGACATCCAAAAATGTTTTAGGTTTCCTTATCTGTAAAGTGTCTGTCCTATGTATCTCACAAGGTTTTCAAGTAAATGAGATCATTTATAAACTGTAAATGTTGTCATATATACTATTTATAATCTTACACAGAAAACAGCCTTAGAGACATCCGTACTCAATATTCATAAGGAAGGTCTAGAATGAAGCATTTTTACTTATATTCTACTTAACTAAATTTACATTTCTTCTTTTAATAGCTTAAAACTTACTATTCATAAATGTAACCAATACATGGGATTATAATAATTTATAAAAAGCTGATAAAAAAGTGAAATTACAAAGAGAATGGGCACGTCACCTTCCTTTTAAGACAGATGCTGTAATATATTTTTAAAAAATATATTAACTTTAAAACAGTTAAAATTTATTGAGTATTTACTACATGCCAGGAATACCCTCTTAAGCAATTTAAATATATTAGGTTAAAATACATGAGGTTGCCATATTTATAAGACAAAAATAGGTGAAATATTGGTAACTTTATATAGTTCAGCCTAATATTACCAAATGATGATACCAGTGTCTAATCTTAGTAACAACCCTACAAAATCATAAGGAAGCACTCACAAGGGTTATACATATTCAAGGTACCTGGTTAATAATCTGAATCCAGTGTGTTGCTTTAATCACTAAGCTATAATGATACGTATCTTTGGGGTGGGTGTGGGGACAACACAAGACTTCATCTCTAATAATTCTTGTATAAGTCTAATTATTCATGTATAAATTATACTATTCTGTTCAGTAATCCCAGTTACCTCTAGTCATTTCATCAGAATGTGTCCTATGATTTGGGTGAGTAGTAGAACAAAAGCTCTCTTCTGAACTATAGTGCATTCCCATAGAACAATTTCCTTTCATTCTAACTTTATTTCAGTTATTAAAAAAAAAAAAAAGTACTTGTTCCGATTACTGGACAATCTTATTATAAGAAATTTACCTCAGAGCTTTTAGAGACAAGTTTGTTATTGATGTACAGGAAGCCAAATCCAGGTGCCTGAGTTTGGAACAGAACTTGCTAAGGCTAGTACATGTACTGAAAAATGGAAAAAGGAGAAAATAATAAATAAAAAAATAATATCACAACCTTAGAATATTATACATGAATCTCATCATACACATGGGTATAGAAAGAACTATAAAATTTCTATAACCCAAATAAAAGCAGTTATAAATCCTGGGACTTTTCACACTGAAAAAAGGCTGATGCCATTTATAACAAATAAAAAAGGCTGTGTTGCACATGAGAATTTGCATGCAAGGAAGATGGTACTTTATTCACATTTGGAAATGTTAAAAAGGCTATTAATAGCAAACTGCATATGTGCTGATAAGATATCAACATAGATCATGCAAATTCAGAACACCAGAAAGCTAACTGGGACCTGTAGCAAGTGGTGAAACATGAAGACTGTAAGTTCTGTCTTTGCTCTTTCACGCAAATCTCTGCTCAAAATAACCTTTTGCATCACAGTAATGTAACTGGATTTTTGCAAGCTATCCTGCCCCACCCTCAACATAAATTGTTTAGTCCCATGTTTAAGAGTTTCATCTTTTTATAGAATTTTTTGTTTATCATGTCTTTTGAATGATAGCTACTAGTATCTTCTTAAAATATAAGTAGTTCTAGTAATTTATATCATTAGTATACCTACAGCATAGTCACTGACTATAATTTTTAAGATTCACTCAAAATATCAAAATAGGATTTGGGGTCAGATTCCAAAATAAATTTTTATGCCATTTCTATTTTAATGTTACTTCCTCCTTTTAAAATATCTTTCCTTTCTATAAAACCAAAATGAAACTTGCTAAATATATCTAGTAACATGCATTTAAAGCTAGCAGAGGCATGACACAATGGGCTATGACTTACCCTTCCAAAACATAAAATACTTACGCATCTGTAGTCTTTGTACATCCATTAAGATTTAGTACTTCAATGTTCCTACAGTTTTGTGCAAAGGTCCTTTATAGGAAAGAAACAAAGTAAAAGGTTTGAAATGAAACAGGCACAATTCTGGGCATTTAAAAGAGTAATAGGGAAGCTGGGATGGCTCAGTGGGTTGAGCGCTTGCTTTGGAGCCCCAGAGCCTGAGGATCGAATCCCGGCGCCGGCCCATGCAGACCCATATGCTGAACTGGGGTGTACCGCCAGTTCAGTTCTTGCTGGGGCCTGTGCAGGCGGCCCCCGGCCCAGTTCCTGCCCTGCACAGCCCGCACCCACCTGTGGAGTGAAACTATATGGAAAACTAATGCTGTCAACTATGGAGACTTCTCTGGGCCCTCCCCCTTCTCTCTGTCTCTCTCTGTCTGCCTCTGTCTGTCTGTCTGTCAAATAAAAATAAATCTAAAAAACAAAAAATCTATCAAGTTTTCTTTAAAAAAATAAAAATAAAACAGTAATAAAAGATATTGTGTAATTATTGGTAATATTGGACGTTGGTATGAAAGTACTTCAAAATTACAAATAAACTTTCACCAATTACCAAAAACTTTAAAACACCGATCTTTTTGTCAACCAAGGTTAAAATTACCTTAACTTTGAGTACACAAACCAACCAACAAAATTTACTCCAAGGTTCAAAAAAAACCATTTATGATATGGAGAATCTGGCTTTTTTGGAGGGGGCACTTGTTCTTGTTTTATTCTCAAAACTATACATACTTTTAATAGATATTTTTGTGTTACAAGGAAAGTATTTGTGTTTGGATTCAGAATAGCTTAAAGAAAACTGTAACTTTCTTTATAAATAGCTTAAAACCATTTTAGCCTTTTCTCGGTGAGATGGTGCTTTCTTTTAGTCAAGATCAGTTAAAAAAAAAAAAAAAAGATCAGGTTAATCAATATTTATGTTTTTACCTTAATGCATTGTCTCCTACCCCAAGACACCCACGGAGACTTAACTTTCGCAAAAAGCCCCCACATCTTTTTGAAATATTCTCCACTACCCGGCCCTGTAAAAAAAAAAACCAGGTAAACAAAAAGATAAGCCACCATGTTGTTTCTGAAAAGAATACATCCTCATTTTTAAAAATTTAAAAGCAAAAAGGCTTCTACTTGTTTTAAAGATTTAGTTAACACAGTAGGAAAATCAAGTTACTGTGAGAAAGTTTTCCTGATTAACCCATCTACTTGAAATATGCCTGGGGATGCCAAGATACCTCCACAGGTTGAGCGCATGCCTTGCAAACTGCAAGGGCCAGGGACTGGATCCCTGGCCCTTGCCCATGCAAACCCATATGAACTGTGGCACAACCACCAGGATGGCAGCAAAGGTTCACGCCTCCCATGTGGAAAGCCCCAGTTCGGTTCCCACCTTGCACAGCCACATATCCACCTGTGTGGAATGAACCTATGTCACAGCTAATGATGTACAACTATAGAGACTGCTCTGAACCCCCTTCTCTCTCTCTCTCACCTTCTCTCAAACAATAAATCTTTACAAAAAAAAAAAGAAAAAAGAAGGAAATATGTCTAAACCCTATACTGTTATTTATTCTGTTCAATTTGTAAGATATTCTGTATTTGAGGAAGAGGTGCTCTGTAGTTTTCTTAGGTCACTATTAAAGTAGGCTGCCTTCCTGGTTAAACAGCAGCTACTGAAGTATATTAACCCTCTTTATTATGTCTGTATCCTTTCCAAAGTGTTTATGATAGTACTCTAAATACAGAATAGATTCAAAGAAAATTTAATAAAAGCTTGCTGAATGATTTTGTGGGCCATTTGCTTTAAAAATTTAAACTCATAAATATTAGAGAATTATAAAAACCATATAAAACCAGTTGGTTACCAACCAATGTCACCCCATTAAATTTAACAATAAAAAAACAACAACAAAAAAACCAGTTGGTATTATTTTAATAGCACTGTTTGAAGATAATGGAAAGTTCACGTGAGGCTATTAAAAAACTTCTTACATGGATCCTCAAGACAATTAAGTTCCACTGAACTTAAAAAAAAATTTTTCTTAAATCTAAATGTGAATTTCATTTAATCCTTATAACACAATGAGAAATCTGTTATTTCCACTGTCCTAATGAGAAAACCAAGGATCACAGAACTCAAATTCTGATTAAAATAATTAAAGAGTAAGCCATTATGCTTCTTCATTTTAGAAATAATAGATAATACTGAGATAAAATATGGGGGAGAAGTGAGAAGAGAAAAAAATTTCTCCCCAGCAAAAATAACTCAATAAATGATTTTAATTTTCTTCTTTCATTCTCCACAGATACTGTCAGTAGGCTTCCCAAGAGCCAAACAAAATGCTCATTTCAAGAAGAATTTATGCAAATATCATACATACCACAAGTTAACTTCATGTATTCTTCAATAAGCAAATATAAAAGACTTCCTTAAAATGAGCAAACACAATTTCACATTTCCAGCACAAAAAATAAAAAAATTTTTTTAGTTCTAATAATACAAATAATTAAATATTATTTCAGTAAAATAATTCTGCTCATTCTCAAAAACTTAATAAATTCTTGGGAACACTGCAGGTTCCTATGAAGTTCATAGGCACTAAAATTAATACTTTGTTTCTCTAGGGAAAGAAGATGTATATAGTTGGGGCTAATCTGTTCCATGTTGTAATTACATTTTAACAAGAGAAATGGGGCCACACACCACATAATTATACCTCAATATCCCTCTGGAAATCAAACAAGTCAATTCGTTGCCAGTTACTGCCATCCAGAGCCAGAACATTCCAGGCCTATTTTTGAAGAAAAAGAGACAGAATGAGCAGAAGCTGAAATGAAATGGAAAACCAACAATATTCGAATTCACAATTCAATCTACTAATGACTAAAATTGACCAAAACATTTCTCAGTGCCCCAACCATTAATGCCCCAAAAGTCTTATTCCTTTATCAAACTTTATTCTTCAATTAGATTATCTAATGAAAGAGTGGGTATAAAAACTAACAGCTACAAAAGATCTTATCATAACCAAAAACTGTTTTCTAACTGGAAGATTTTAGTTTCTAATCCCAAAATGAGACAGTTCAGCTGATAAAAAGCAAGTCTGTTACTCTATCTCAACTAGAATCAAGATGGGGTTGAAACCAAAGGACAGTACTCTGAATATTGCTATGTTCAATATATATTTGCTATCCATAGCATCACTTCATAGGACTTGAAACTGTAATATGGTAACCTGGGACACAGAAGACAGTATCACTTCTCCGTACAAATGACAGAACCTTAATGCTTTCCTCATTACCAATTTGCTCACTCAGGGATGTTTCTTCAATTGGTCATTTTTCCCTCTAATTGATTCAGTGGTAATTTTAAAACAGTAAAAATTAAAGACTTCTTATGCATTTCTTCAGTAAGCTAAAGGGAGATAAGTTTCTATGGTTTTCAACTTTTCGTGATTAGGTGAAAAATGACTCCAGTAAGAGTAAATTTGTTGTGGATCATTCTGTATTTTATTTTATTTTTTATTTTTTTCAGGGAGAATCAGAAAGGTCATTCTGTATTTTAATCAGAAAGCCTTTTAAAGTTTTTCCTATTAACTTTAAAGTGTAAACAAAAGACTTAATATTGCTGAGTTATAAACTTGGAATATCATCTCTTATAGTAACAATCAAAACACATATTTGATATTGAAATTTTAAAAAGAAAATTGTAGATGCATTTTTTGGCCCCAGGGTAACTGTCATACAATCAGCAAGAAATGTGAGGAATATGAAACTAAGCAAAGTTATTATTCTAGAATTCTTTAAGATTTTTCTCAGGAGTTCAATGTTACTTTTCTTTTTGTTGCTCTGTATTTTCCCAATGGTTTCTTAAGTGGCTAGCCATGGGAGACAACAGATAAAATCCTTTAAAGGTTATATGTTCACTAGATTGTTGGGCTAAATATACCTCTGACTTGGTTTGACATTATTCATTTCCTTATACTTCTTTTTCCAGCTAGCAGGAGACATGCCAAACTGACACTAAAATTAAGTATGACAGGTTCCTCTCCAGTCTGCTTTTTTAAAAAATAAGTTAATTAAATACTTCGAGTATAGAGAACAATAAGATAAGTACTGATTTACAATACAGATTTAATGAAAACTGACATTGTACCTTCCTTTTAAATTAAATATATTGAGGGAAGAAAAACCTGCAAAATGAAAACAACAATTAAAACTCATTTAAATCAGCATTCCTAAAACGAGACTGCCACTAAACAGACTTAGACACTGGTCTGGGTATTTTGTTTCTCAATGATGACCTTAGTTTCATATGGAGACAGAAAGGCAACTCCATTCATTTATACCAGCCATGCCTAGAGCAGACACTCAAGTACCAGGGACAGAAATGTTATAAAAAGAAATCATCAAAATACTACTGATTGTTTCCAAAACAGCTGACACAAAGATTTGTATAACTTTTAGGATGTAGAAATTACATTAAAGTTAGCAAGACACAATGAATTTTCTATGGCAAGTTTTGTGGGGTTTTGGTATGTTTTGGTTTTTTTTTTTTTGAGAACAGTGTTGGTAATGTGAAGGAATGGGACCACCTACAAAGATAAAAGCAATGCTCTATGATATAACCATATTACATATCCAGCACCTGGGATTGTAACTGGTACATAGCAGGTTGTCAATAAACAGTTGTTAAATGAACTAGCAATAAGCCATTGTCCAATTTATAAAGGTAACTGTAGGTACTCACATTCATTTTATTATTATATCTGTATTATAAAAGACTAGAAATGGTTCATAAAGTAATTTTCCCACAACAGAGATTCTATTCTTTACATTAATGACAGCCATTAAGATCATGATGTTTTACTGTTTTGTCACAATAATGTCAACTGACAAAAATGGATAAAGTATAATATAGAAACTGACTTTGAGAATGGAATCTTGTTTGCTCTATAATTAAAAAAAAAAATTCTAGCTACTGTTTATTGAGGACTATGAGAAGTAACATGAGAACTAGACCTCTTAAGAGCTTTCTGTATGTATGTATAAAATAAACTAGGAAAATATAATGAAATGCTATTTTATTACAATTCTGACTAGTAGGCCCCAACCTTTTAATTTGCATATTTACGGTAATGCTTTTCCTTAAAAATGTTTGTATTATACAAATAGTCAAGAGCTCCAAAAAAATTAGACAGTACATGTAAGACTGTAGAATTATATGGGTTTGGGTATGCCATGCGTGAAACAACATCCTTCGAAACAGAACATACAACTAACATCTCAAGTAAATGGTTTTTGCCTACTACAGAAGCTAACACCAGTATTAGGAAGGGATGCTCTTCTATTCATGTCAACCATTCTTACCCTGGAGACCTGAGCACAGCGACACAAGGTAACAACATCCAGAAAAGAAAATATCCTAAAAAGAGATAGAGACAAACTATTATATTAAAGTAGAGCAAATATAAAGATAATACTGCCCATATAAAACATAGAGGGAGAAAGTAATCTTTTACTTGATAATGTACATATATGTAATATACAAGTTCAATTACTTACATTGAGATGATAAAATATTTTTAATTGATTAAATTTTTTAAAAAATAACAATTTTCACATTTCTGGTTATCATGAGAAATAGGCTGGGAAAGAAATATCTTCATAAAAATTTTACAATGATGAAAGAAAAAAGATAAAATAATATTGTAACACCTAAAATATAGCAAGTAACTATAAATTCTAAGTTTCTATATACTTAATCCTAATTTAGAAAATTATAAACCTCATTTAACATATCAATGTTAGAAAACATTACCTAGAATTTTTCTCAGTGTTATAATAGAGGTTAAGCATTTATTTTGATGCATTGTTGTTTGAAATAATTTATTTGCTTGAAGCCTATAAACCACCTATAAATATAGGTCAGAGCATCCTGGGAATAAAGTGAATGGGTCAATCACTTCTACTTAAAGCTCTGCTTACTCATAAATTCCCTAAAGAGCATTTTGATCTGAATAACAAGCTACCGGTAACCTCCTTCTGCCAGTGGCAAATGTACAATATAGTATGTACTTTAACAATTCAAGTAAAAGTTTCTGAGTTAGCTTAAAAGAACAAAATTTTATTTTAATGACTAGAATCTATCAGTCACATTTTAGAAACTGGAATAACCTAAGTTAAAAACTACATCAGACAAAGTTATGTGTATTTAGTAAATATTTTCAGTTTTTTTAAACTTTTTTTATTTAGGTAAAATATATATAACATAATACTTATCATTTTAACCATTTCTAAGTATTTAGCTCAATGGCACTAAGTACATTCACATTGTGCAACCATTACCATCACCCATCTCCAGAACTTCTTTACCTTCCCAAACTGAAACTCTGTGTCCATTAAACAATAACTCTTCATATTTCCTTTTCTCTAACTCCTGACAACCACCACTCTACTCTATTTCTCTATGAATTTGACTGCTCTAGGTACTTCATGAGTGAGTTTATTTGGTATTTGCCCCTTTGTGACTGGGTTATTTCACATAGCATCAGGTCTTCAAGGCTCATTCATGTTGTATCATGTCAGAATTCCCTTCCTTTTTAATGTTAAATAATGTTCCATTACCCATGAGGATACCACATTTTGTACATCTGTCCACAGATGAAAAAGTTGGATGCCTTTCTTGTTCCCTTGAGGTGATCTTACCACTCTGATCGTTTCTCTTAAA
>PVKE010006062.1:43871-56221 GCA_004027555.1 Craseonycteris thonglongyai
AAAAAAAAAAAAAAAAAAAAAAAAAAAAAAAAAAAAGAATAAATCTCCCATCTTCTTCAACGCTAATTTACCAACTCCACTTCCAAATAAATATACATATCCCCAATCTAGGTACATCAATTCTTAAAACAATAAACGTATCTAATGTAAGAAAACATTCTTGTATTACTGAAATGTGGTTGCTTTTCCTGTCATCCACTATACAGTACTTTTTTGTGGGAGTTTCGTAATAGAAAGAGCCTGCCAAATCATCACTAATCCCTGAGCAATTTGTATAAATATAATATTACACATGGAGTATAAATATAACATGACACATGGGAAGAGGGACACTGGTGAGAAGCTTTACAGCAACGATCCCAGTTAGGCTTTCATACCATTTCAATAGAAAGGTTCTCCACAAAGGAAAGCACAATAGATACTCATGAAACATCAGGCTAGAGGTGAAATACAGACTTAGGAGACTCTCTGACATACACATTCCAATAATCATAATTCAATTCCTAGAATGTACTGACTGGGGTTCTAAATGTCAAGATCCCACCAAGTTAGCTTTTCATCTGGATTTTGACAGAGTACGTTAAAACAAGAGGGAAGACAAATACAGCCACTGTTCTCCTTTATTCAAGTAATAAGAACTTGGTCTTTCCAGTATTGATTTGGCTCACTAGTAAGATAGACATGATAAGCCTCAGTGCTTAAATCCCTTCTACCACTCCACAAATAGTTTGTCTAACTGTCTGCTATTATGTAGTAACCGTGACTTCTTTATTCTACAGAGTTGACAATGGAGGACAATGTTTTTAAATTATGGTATCTTTAAAAACATAAATATAAAATTGGTTTGATAGGCTGCCAGGATTTTAGATAGTGCAATTTTGGGGGGAGGGAGGGGCTCACAATGAACATTTATTTTTTCAAAGATAATAACATTGACTTAAATTTAAAAATTACTATACTTATAAATATGCATTTTTAGGATAAATCAAGGAGAAATATTGATATCACTACATAATAGGACAGAATAATAAACTACATTATACTTATCACCTTTCTGCTTTTCTTCATCTTCAGGCTTGGTGTCTTAGACTGTGTTTATAGTGGTCCCTTTCTCCCCATTTTAATCTTTTATATAATTCCTTTTGAGGACACCTATGTCCATAACCAGAATGGTTCAGATCAAAGAGGTAAGAAAATGAGATGGAATGAAGGATCCTGCTTCACTGCTTCAATAATGGGGTGCTGGGATAGCTCAGAGGGTGAATGCTTGCCTCGCAATCGCGAGGTCCAGGGTTCAGTTCCAGGCCCCAGCCTGTGCAAACCAATATGCTGAACTGCGGCACAACTGGTAAGCACCGGAATCGCTCGGCAGCAAAGATTCTCACCTGCCATGCGGGAGGCCCCTGGTTCGGTTCCCATCCCACGCAGCCCCACATCCACCTGTGTGGAATGAAACCATGTCACAACTAATGATGTACAACTATGGAGAATGCTCTGGGCCCTCCCCAGCTTCTCTCTCTCTCACCTTCTCTCAAAACAATAAAAATAAATCTCTTAAATACACACACACACAAACCACAAAAACAAACAAAAAACTGCCCTGACCTAGACAAACATGACTTTAGTGCTATTAAACTAGCTTCACAATATCAAACTAAGCCTGCAGGGGGCTCATGGTATTACTAATACAATATTTAATGGTAGAAGGACACAAAGGACTTTAAAAAAAAAAAAAGAGCCTATCACTACCATGATATCAAGGCAGCACAGAAGCTGGCATGCTACTGGCTAAGAAAATTTGGGGCCAAACGAGGGCTGAAATCTCTCTTGGACAGAACTAAAATAAAACATCCAATTTACTCCTCAGAGTATTTTTAATTTTTGTTCCTTTAGGCAATGGAATATTACAATAGGAAATGGCAATTAGGGAGAAACAAGTAAATCGGGGAGGAGATGAAGTCTACAGACAGGCAGCATCCAATTTACTAATGAGCTGTATGTGCAAAGTTTATAAATTCTCCAAAATAAATATTACAAGTGATGTTTAGCTTTCCAGGCAAGCCTCGGGGGTGGGGTGGGGTGGGGGGGGGGTGGGGATCCTAAGCTATAATACTATATATTACATAAAAAAAACTTGAGCCTCAAATCTTATATCTGAATCAAAGACTCTTTGCCTCTGTCCACAAAAGGGAAACAATAATCTCTCATATGAAATGTCCTTCTCCCTCACTCTCATTCTCTGTGTAATCACTACCTACCCCTTAAGTATGTCTCACTTCCTTAGAAGCATCTTTTAAACTCTCCAAAAGTTGAGTATAAAGACCTACATGTGAGTTTGCTGTAATGCTCTAGGCAAACCTCCATTATATCTCTATATTGATCATTTTCATGTCTGCTTTCTCTATTCAAGTGAGCTTCTTGAGGACAGTGACTCTTGTTTATTTTTATATCCAGTATAATGCCTGGTACATTACAGGCACTCAGTAAATGTCCGCTCCTATGAGTATATTAAGGTTTAAAGGGATTCCAACTATATGACATTCTGGAAAAGGCAAAACTATGATGACAAAAAGATTTGTGGTCGTCAAGGATGAGAGGGGAGGGAGATAAATAGGCAGAGCACAGAGGATTTTTTAGGGCAGTAAAAATACTCTGTATGATATTGAAATGATAGAAATATGGTATTATGCATTTGTTCAAATCCACAGAATCTACAACACCAAGAGTGAACTCTAACATAAACTATGGATTGTGGATGATTATGTGTCAATTAATGTAGGTTCAACCGTGGTTTAAAAAAAAGGCACCATTCTGATGAGTGGTCTGATAATGGTGGAGGATATGCATGTATGAGGGCAGGTGATATATGGGAAATCTCTATACTTTCCTTTGCTGTAAACCTAAAACTGCTCTACAAAAATAAAATCTTAAAAAAAAAAAAAGTTGAAGGAATACAAAGTATAGCAATGAGGTCTGTGCTATTAAACTTTGGCATTTTAGCATCTGGCTGCTAATACAATATAAAATATACATTTTAAAATGTTCTCGCCAAAGAAAGTAAATACAGATTAACTGTAATAAGCAAACAAATGAAAATGTGACATGCACGTTATACAGAAAAGATTGCTTAGATATGTTTATAAAAGTTAAGTATAACTATTTTGTTAAAAATCAGTATAAAACAAATTGTACTGACTTACTTCCTTGGTATTCAATAAAATATATCACTCAAACTCCCCGCCCCTGAGACAAAATTTAAGGTAACATAATTTAATTATTTTAATTCTTCGTGGCACATAGCCCTGTACTTATAATGCTTTTCAAAGTTTCTCTTTATTGGTTTTTATATATTCTCCCTTACTGTCAGATTGACACTTCTTAAAACTCAGTGGGACCTCTTATCAGCATTACTCTTCTGATTCCACTTTATTGCAACTCATAATCAAATTGGTATGAACTGTGTCTAAAGAAAAAAAAAAAAGAGCAAATAGGGCCTGAGAAATGACTGGCATGTATCCTCTGAATAAAATGTACATTTTTTTTATCTTTCTGCTCACTTTCTTTTTTCTTTGCTTTGTTCTGGGTAATTAAAAAGGCCAAAAAACTAAATGCTGGATAAGAAGAGCAAGATTGGCTTTCTTTCCCCCCCCCACCCAATATATTTTTTAAAGTTTTTTTTTGACAGAGACAGAGAGAGAGATAGAGACAAGGGGGAGGGTCCAGTGCAGTCTCCATACTTGTACGTCATCAGTTTTTGACATGGTTTTGTTCTAAGAAGGTGGGCAGGGGACCATGCACAGTGGGAACTGAGCTGGGGGCCGAACTGAGGAGCGAGATCTGAACTGGGGGGACCTCCCACACGGGAAGCACACCCCAGTTCAGCATATGGTCTTTACAGGCTGAGGCTGGGATTTGATCCTCAGCCCCTGGGGCTGCAAAGCAAGCGCTTAACCTGCTAAGCCATCCTGGCTTCCTCTAATATATTTTTTAAAGATTTTATTGTTTCGTTTTGTTTTTTTGACAGAGAGACAGAGACAGATGGAAAGGGGAGGGCCCCGAGCAGTCTCCATAGTTGTATGTCATTCGTTTTCAACATAGTTTTATTCCACAGGTGGATGTGGGCTGCACAGGACAAGAACTGGGCAGGGGACCTCCAGATTGGGAGGCGCTCCTGCTGAGCCATTCCAGCTTCCCCTGGTCTTCTGTTCTTTGACTTTAGGAACATCTGCCAATTTACACCTTACAGTTGAGGGATGATCACTTTTGGTAGTGTTGAAAACTGATCACATCATTTTATGGTCTATGGCAGGGATGGCAAACCTTTTGGCAATTGAGTGCCAAAGTTTATGAAATAAGAGTATACTCGCTCGACTCGCGTGCCAACCCATCAAGTGAGATAGAGATATCGATTATTTTTATGTCTATAAGAGCATAAACAATAATTTTTTAAATGGTATTCACAGCTCCACGTGCTGAAATAATTGCTCTGCGTGCCACTTTGGCCACGCGTGTCATAGGTTCGCCACCCCCGGTCTATGGGTAAAAACTGAACTAATAGTAATATACATAACATTTTTATAGCACTTACTATATGGCAAGAACTCTTCTAAGTATTTTATATTTATCAACCCTCTTGATCCTTATGATACCCCAAAGAGGCAGGTACTGAAATCCTCAATTTTAAAGATTTATTTTTATTGTTTTTGACACAGAGAGAGAGAGACAGAGACAGAGACAGAGAGAAGGGGAACGGGGTTGCCCAGAATAGTCTCCATAGTTGAACATCATTGGTTTTTCCACATAGTTTCATTCCACAGGTGGGCAAGGGGCTGCACAGGGCAGGAACTGGGCCAGGGTCTCACCCTGATGAGAACCAAACTGGGGGCAATACCCAGTTCAGCATATGGGTCCACACGGGCCAGGGCCAGGATTCGATCCTCGGTCCCCGGGGCTGCAAAGTGAGTGTTTAACCCATTGAGCCATCCCGGCTTCCCCTGAAATCCTCAATTTTAGATGACAGAATCCAGGTAGTCAGATTCCAGAGTCTATGTTCTTAACTACTATGCCTTTGAAAAGCAAAACAAACACACATGCACACACACGCATGCACGTACCCAATCTACCCTGAATTCTTAGTAATTAAACTGAATGAAAAGCTACTAGAAATTATCAGTGTTAGGGAAGTCAGAATGGCTCAGCAGGTTGAATGCTTGTCTTGCAGCTCTGGGATCCAAGGGTCATATCCTGGCCCCGGCTGGGGGAGACCCATATGCTGAACTGGGGTGTGTCCCCAGTTCGGTTCTGGTCAGGGTGTGCTTTCCCACATGGGAGGACCCCATCTTGCGGAGGTGTACCTCCCATGCAGGAGGCCTCTGGCCAGGTTCTCGCCCTGCACAGACCTGTGCCCACCTGTGGAATGAAAACTATATTGAAAACTAATGAGATATAACTATGGAGACAGCTCTGGGACCTCCCAATTCTCTCTGTCAAAACAATAAAGATAAAAAACAAAACAAAACATCAACATTGTCAGCTTCCTCGAATAAAATATGAAATCACATGTGTGCATGTGAACAGAGAAGAGTTACCACAGCAGGCCTAACTTTAGAAAAGTCTGCTTTAAGTCTTGGGATCTGAGAATTTGGATTTTGGTAGAGTTCCCACTACTCCCTCAATGGGCTTCCCTGGTAGACAATTTTACTCATGTTATCACAACTTTTTGCTAGAGAAATTAAGTGCATTCTGTTTGACTCCACTGGGAAAGAACTCTTGGAAGTTTACACCTGGTTTCCTATTTCACCCCATGCACCTTTTTCCTTTGCTAAAATGAACCATAGCCATGAATATGACTATATGTGAAGTCCCGTGAGTCCTCTAAGTAAATTATCAAACCTAGGGATGGTCTTGGGAACCCTCAACACAGAATGATTATCTATTACAGAAAAAAAAAAAAATCCCAACCAATTCATTCTCTCCATATAAATTCAGAAAGTTCATCTACAAACTCTCTCTCTCTCTCTCACACACACACACACACACACACACACACACACACACACACACAAGGGCTGTCCAGAAAGTATCTAGCCATGTAATACGAAAAACAGAGGCATTTATGGCTGGATTTTTTCTGGACAACCCTCATACTATATGTTACATGACAATTATGTCTGCTGAAAAAATAATAAAAAAAAAATTAGATTCTTATAAGTAATAACCACATTCTGAAACTGTACTTTGTTTTATAGCTAAAAGGGCACGTGTGGGCTCAAGCTGTCTTATCCCTCATGTCATTTTTATAGTTATCAATTTTATCCTCAGAAGATATCTTTGAGGAACAAGTACTTTACAGTAGCTCTTGGAAAATACATGACTCTTTGTCTTATAAACACTGACATTCATTTTTCAAGAGGTATTCCTAAATAAATGCATATGGCTCTGCTCTGAAAGGGAGTACTGTCAATCCTGTTAACTGAATTTCACATTATGCAAACAGTGGATTCCAGCTTGCTACAGCATAATAATAAACTTTGTTTCAAAAGGAAAGGAAGAGAATCAGTATTTAAAGTTAAGAGGAAGTAAGGACACTTGCTTAATTCATTGGTAACTTGGCTGTGGCCTTGCATTTACATGTAAATAGTATGGCCCTAACAGCATAATTGTTCTCCTTGCATGTTAATATACAAGGGCTGTCAAAAAAAAAATTGAGCCATTGCCAATATAATAAGAACAGTTACATGGTTGGATACTTTCCAGACAGCCCTCATATATTGAATTGAATGATGTAATATATAACTTAAAATCTAACTAAACCAAATATTGTATATTTATTAAACTGTATTTTAACAGAACATTTACACAGTCTCAACATCTCCCCCACAAGATATTTATCAACAATAAAGAAAAATAGGGGAAGCCAGGATGGCTCAGTGGGTTAAGCACTCGCTTTGAAGCTCTGAGGACTGAGAATCGAATCCCGGCCCCGGCCTGTGTGGACCCATATGCTGAACTGCAGTATGCTTCCTATGTGGGAAGCCCCCAGTTTGGTTCTCGGCCCACGGTTCGGACCCTGGCTCGAGGGGCCATGCCTCCTGTGCAGGAGGTTCCCAGCCCAGTTCCTGCCCTGTGTGGCCCCCGCCCACCTGTGTGGAACAAAAACCATGTTGAAAACTGATGACTATGGAGACAACTAATGGAGACCGCACCCCGTTCTCTCTATCTGTCTGTCAAAGAATAAAATAAATCTTAAAAAAAAAAAAAGAAAAATAATGTCACAGTGGAGAAAACAGAAAGACACTATCTTAACTAAGTGATCAAAGTAACATCAAAAGTAACAAACATACTGACATCATGTGCCTCTCATTAATGACACATGGATGGCTCAGTAGGTTAGGCGGTTGCTTTGCAGCCCTGGGGACTGAGGACTGAATCATGGCTCCGGCCCGTGCGGACTCATATGCTGAACTGGGGTGTGCTTCCCATGGGGGAGGTCCCCAGCCCAGTTCTTGACCTGTGAGGCCCCCACCCACCTGTGCGGAATGAAACCATGTTGAAAACTGATGACATACAATTATGGAGACTGCACTGGGCCCACCCTCTTCACTTTCTCTCTGTCAAAAACAGTAAAAAAAAAAAAATCTTTAAAAATAAATGATACATGGGAAGGGGCACAACACAATTTTTGTAATATACTCACCAAAATGCATAACTTAAATTTAATCACAGCATTAAACAAAGCCATACTGAAGAAAATTCTATAAGATAACTGACCAGTACTCTTCAAAAATATCAGGATTATGAAAGACACAGAAAGACTTTAATCTTGGACTATCCAAGATTAAAGAAAACTAAGCAGGCATGACAATTTAATAAGACATGCAATCATGGATTGGACACTGGGAGGGAATTATTACTAGGACAACTGAGGAATTTGAATAAGGTCTGCAATTTAATTAATACTACTGTATAGATGTTAATTTCCTGATTTTGATAAGTGTATTGTTTAATTATACAAAATATTAATTCTTGGGGGAGCTGGGATGGCTCAGTGGGTTAAATGCTCACTTTGCAGCCCCGGGGACAGAGGATCAAGTCCCGGCTCCGGCCCATGCGGACCCATATGCTGAACTGGGGAGTACCCCCAGTTCAGTTCTCACTGGGGTGAGACCCCGGCCCAGTTCCTGCCCTGTGCAGCCCCATGCCCACCTGTTGAATGAGACTATGTGGAAAGGACTGGTGTGGTGCAACTATGGAGACTGTTCTGGACCCTTCCCCTTCTCTCTGTCTCTGTCTCTCTCTCTCTGTCAAAAACAATAAAAATAAATCTTTAAAAATATATATATATTAATTCTTGGGAGAGTATTCTCAAAATTCTTTGCATTATTGCTGCAATTTTGGTAAATATGGCACGACTTCAAAATAAAGAGTTAAAATAAGCACATTTAAAAGATACAGAAAAGCCTAATGAAAGGTAATTTTTTCTTCTATTTCTATCTTCCAATTATCCAGTTTTTCTTCCCAGGGCACCTCTTGTTTCTAGTCATGAGCTATTTAAACAAAATTCAAACTTTTTTAGGAAATAACACATTCAATAAATTTCAGTAAATTATAAATATCCCTGATTGAATTTATTAATATACTGATCAATTGTTATGTTTAGTGTAATGTCAAAGATATCAAGAAAGCATCTTTTCCACCTGTCTTTAATGTTTTAAACAAAATATATGTTTTATATTACTTAAATGCACTCATAAGTAGTGAAAGTTGACATTATATATACCACATCTGACCAGCTTTTAAAATCACTTCGATGGGGGAAGTCGAATGGCTCAGTGGGTTAAGCACTCACTTTGAAGCCCCAGGGACCAAGGATCGAATCCTAGCCCTGGCCCGTGTGGACCCATACACTGAACTGGGGAGTGTCCCCAGTTCGGTTCTCACCAGGGTAAGACCCCAGCCCAGTTCCTGCGCTGTGCAGCCCTGCACCCACCTATGGAATGAAACTATTTGGAAAAACCAGTGATGTGCAACTATGGAGACTGTTCTGGGCCCTCTCCTCTCTCTCTGTCTCTGTATCTCTCTCTCTCTCTCTGTCACAAACAATAAAAATAAATCTTTAAAATCACTTAAGATGATCTGAGTTGGTCTCCTATGCATTTGTCCTCAGCTTCAGAGAGAGGCTGCTTTTAGGCTTCCAAGAATGAGAAGCTAAGTGCAACAGACCCAAAGTTGACCCTTAAGAGAGCCATAGCCAACCTGTAGGCTCATGTAATGGTAAGAGAAAGAAACCACTGAGATTTTGGAGTTACTTGTGGAAGCAAAATCTGGTTGATACAGGAATTCCTCTTCATCCAATATCCCTGACAACACTATCTGTCTGGCAACTAGAGATCTCACAGCTATGGACAGCTGCTAGAGTGGTCAGAAACAGTGACTAAATCAAAACCACAATGAGATGTTACCTCATGCCTGTTAATTGGCTATTATCAAAAAGACAAGAAATAACACATATTGGCAAAGATGTAGAGAAAAGGGAACCCTTATGAATTGTTAGTAGGAATGTAAACTGATACAGCCACTATGAAAAACAGTATGAAGGCTCCTCAAAAAATTTAAAATAGAACTATCATATAACCCAGCAATTCTATACTTCTAGGTATTTATCTGAAAGAAACAAAAACACTAACCCGAAAAGATACCTGCATCCCCATGTTCACTGCAGCATTATTTATAACAGTCAAGACATGGAAGCAACCTAAGTATGCATCAATGGATGAATGGTTAAAGAATATGTGGTCTCATGCTACAGTGGAATATTCAGTCATAAAAAAAGATGAAAATCTTGCCATTTGTGACAATACAGATGAACCTTGAGGGTATTATGCTATGTGAGATAAGTCAGACAGATAAAGACAAATACTGTATGATCTCTCTTATATGTGGAATCTGAAAAAACAGCAGCAACAAATAAAAACAAACAAACAAACAAAAAACAAACTCACAGATACAGAGAACAGATTTGTAGTTGCCAATGGTAGGGGCGTGGGGTCAGCAAAATGGATGAAGGTGGCCAAAATGTATAAATTTCCAGTTATAAAATAAAGAAGTCACGGGGATATAATGTACGGCATGGTGACTACAGTTAATAATACTGTATTGTATATTTGCAAGTTGCTAAGAGTAGATATTAAAAGTTCTTATTACAAGAAAAGAAAGTCTGTAACTATGTGTAGTGATGGATATTCTCTACATTTGCTGTGGTTATCATTTCATATTATACACAAATATCAAATCATGTTGTACACTTGAAACTAGTATATCGATTACATCTCAAAAAAGAAAAGGAAAAGCTAGAAAGGGCAGGGGATAGGCAATGCTGAAAAATTACAGAAAATATTTTCTGTTTTCTTTTTTTTAAGATTTATTTTTGTTTTTGACAGAGAGAGAGAGCTACAGAGATAGAGACAGAGAGAACGGGGAGGGCCCAGAACAGTCTCCATAGTTGCACATCATTGGTTTTTCCACATAGTTTCATTCCACAGGTGGGTGCAGGGTTGCACAGGGCAGGAACTGGGCCGGGGTCTCACCCCGGTGAGAACCGAACTGGGGGTACTCCCCAGTTCAGCATATGGGTCCACATGGGCTAGGGCCCAGATTCGATCCTCGGTCCTCAGGGCTTCAAAGTGAGAGCTTAACCCACTGAGCCATCCCGGTTTCCCCAGAAAATATTTTCTATGTCACCCTCATCTCTTGCCTGGATTCCTTTAATATCTTCTTATTGGTCTCTATTACTATCCCCTAATCTGGCTGGCACATAATACAGAGACTAATCCTTCAAAAATATGAACTGGATTATGGTACTCTCCTGCCAGATTGTAAGGGGTCTTATAAGCCATAGTAAGAAATTTGGGTTTCATGGCAAAAAAAGAAAAACATGAACCATAATGATATGGCCAGTTACCAGAGTCAAATTAATATCTCTAAATCTTAGTGAGTCTTAAAGTAAACTATAGTAATACAAAGTAAGTCTTTAATATTCAAAATAGAGATGCTGGGATGGCTCAGCAAGTTGAGTGCTTTTTCTGCAGCCCTGGGGTCTGAGGATCGGGTCCTGGCCCTGGCTAATGCAGACCCATGTGCTGAACTAGAGTGTACCCCCAGTTCAGTTTTCACCAGGGCAAGACCCCGGCCCGGTTCCTGCCCTGTGCATCCCCACCCCTACCTGTGGAATGAAACTATGTAGAAAACTAATGACGTACAACTATGGAGATTGCTTTGGGCCCTCCACTTTCTCTCTGTCAAAAACAATAAAAATAAATCTTTAAAAAAAGTATTCAAAATAATGGCATTATATAAAAATTAAAGCATGTCTTAGTACACTCAGTTTATAATAAAAGATCGTAACCTTTTTAAAAAACATTTCTCTTTAAGATGGATAAACTTTGGCTGAAACTTGAGGGATACTCAAGATACTACTGAATATACTCATGATATATTCTCCAATCACTATGGGTAGTCGAGGATTTATTGCTATTATTTCAACTATAGTCAACCAGCATATACATATGCTTTGCTTCCATGGAAAATTCCATTCCAAATTCAACTTGGTTTTTTTTCTTAGTATCTCCAATGTGTAATATACTACATGAAGATTTATAGGATATAGTTCCTGCTTACAAGGATCTTGCAATATAGTAGAGGATTCAGACATACAAATACTTAGAAATGCCGAGAATATTCATCTTTACCAGCACTAGGGCAGGAATTATTTTCCACCGGGAAGCAGAGATTGGGATGGTCATGGTTAGACTGCAGAAGCAGCTGAAGAGCAAGAAATGATGCCTTTGAGCACAATAACTTTTAACATTTGCAAAAGAAAATGAACCTTTCTTTCTCAGTCATGACATCCCACATAAGTAAACAGAGTGGTGCAATCAGCAGCCCAAAGAATGAGCACAGAAAAGAGCTCCCTGATGCCTGCTTCTTCCTCAGTGATTCCTAAGTCAGATGCATGTAAAGCAGGAGCTGTATGTTTAACATTATGGATGACCCTAAATGTAGTTTCTATACATTAAAAATAAGAATGGTAAAATCATAAGTGTAATACAGGAAAAGAAAATTTCAAATAACTTTTGCCTTTTTATTTTTAAAATAAAGAGTTTTTAACTCTTCAATACAGCACCTCAGTATATGCAATATATTGTTGCAAATATAAGTAGGGAAAAGGGATGGATCAGAATGACTCTTCAAAAATTTCAGTGCTATAAAAAAATAAAATATACTACTTCTTTTGTATTATATACAAGAACAGGGAACAGGAAAAAATGAGTAAACAAAATCATATATGGGTG
>PVKE010006063.1:0-32852 GCA_004027555.1 Craseonycteris thonglongyai
CTCTCTCTCTCTCTCTCTCTCTCTCTCTCTCTCTCTCTCTCTCTCTCTCTCTCTCCTTTCTTTCGATCCCTGTCTCCATCAGTTTTGCTCTAAATTTGGCCCGTCCGGGGATACTTCCATTGGATCACCAGGGCATTAGGCAATTAAATGGTACACTAGGGACATAGGTGGGGTGCTGGGAATTCCACAGGGAAGTTCCATGACCCTGGACCTTAGTGGTGCAGGGGACACTCTCACAACTAACAGTCAGTTTCTCTCACTCTCTGGAGTATGCAGTAATAAGTGCACTAATTCTGTAGCCAGTTCATGAGTGGAGGGGGACGCTCCTCTATCTCCTGGCTCTGGCTGTCACAAGCCACCATCCCCACAATCATGACTGGTTCCCCCTATATTTTGAAAGGCTCTCCTCTTGGATGTCTTCTTAAAAATTGGGCACCAACTCTATCTTCAGAAACTTGGCAAAAGTCTTATAAGGTTGTAGAAAGCATGTAAAAATCTCTAGCACTCGCAGGGTAAAGCAATCTCTAGTACCGGTACATGTGAGTAAAGCAGTGCAAACACAGTTTAGTAAATGCTCAGTAAAACGATATAAACACATCCCAGCACATGCGCAAAAAGATGTTAAGGTAAACAACTTGAAAGGCTGTGTGATATAAATAAACTCGAGTATGTGCAATGGGGCAGTGTAAACAAAATTGGCACCTGTGCAAAAAGCAACCAGATGAGACCACTTAGTACTGTTGCGAACTATAAAAGCCCAAGAATGCTTAGGCGTTCTCACGCAGAAAAGGGCACCTTGTGATTGGCCACCGAAAGCCCTAGAATCTGCCTCCTTGCAAGACGCAAACCAGTAGCAAAGCTGCCTTTCCAAACCCGGGAGTAACATCTGAAGCTAAGACTTTTTGGTTTACTATTTCATTCATTTGTGACTTTATCTTATTCTATTTTTTATTTCACCTTATCCACATTTATTCTTATTTGTGTGAAGCTTATGAATGTGTGACAGGTGTGATGATTGATGAATTTTGAGTAAAGTGTGTTCAGCATTTAATATTGTCTCGGTGTGTCCTTGCTTGGTGTGGGAGCTGTTGGAGCGCCCTGCTACAGGCTACCAGTGGTGTTCGTGGTCAGTCCACTCTCCTTCAGTGGGGGCTGGCGTGGCTTATGGGAAAGACTATAATTACTACATATGCACTCTCCTAATTGGGACATGTTTATGTGCTTGAGACAAAGGTTTTTCTGGTTCTCAGTAACTTTTAAGGTCTTGTAGATACCCAAGAATTGTAAATATAGCCATTACTGCCTAAGGTTGAGATGCCTCCCTCAAAAAAAAGGGGTGGGGGTGGGGGGATGGGGCGACACTTTTAAAAATATGAGTAGCTAATCTTACAAGCCATACTCCTTTTCTTCCTTTCCAGCTTTCCAGGCTCCTTGAAACTGTGGGAGGCAAATAGAACTGATTATGGGCCCTTTTTTGCAATTAATAGTTCTGTGTATGTGTATGATCTCTGTTATCTATATCTGACAATGTTTTATATATAATGTAATGTTTTTGCTTCTGGATAGTATTACCAGTTTATAATGTTTATTTGGCTTTAAAATTTTTTTAAGCCCTTATATAAATTTAAACAAATAGTGAAAATTAACCCAGATACCTTTCAGGATCACACAATCTTTAAAAATATCTGATACTAATGCTGGTTTAAGTTTTAACATTTGTTTCACCTGGATTTAAAAAGCTGATTTAACTTTTAGGTTAAATAGATGTCTTTTAAGATTATCAACATTAGGGGATGCTGGGAAGGCTCAGTAGGCTAAGCACTAGTCTTATAGCCCTGGGGTCCCAAGGATCAAACCCCAGCCCTGCTCCATGTGGGCCCATATGCTGAGCTGGGGCATAGCCCCAGTTCAGTGGGGGGCAGCCCTGGCTCCGCACCCAGCCCCCTCCCTCCCGCCCAAATTAGCCTCTCCCTCTACCAAAAAACAATAAAATAACTCTTTAAAAAAAGATTATTAACATGAAGTATGGTGTCTTTTGTTATCTCTAGGTTTACAAAAATTAACTTGGATAATGGTTGACTTTAAAATCTCCTGGAGTTATTTAAAAGATAAATAAATACAGATGAAGTAGGGGACAATGGTTTTTAAAACCCTTCTCTGATGATAATTATGTTATATAATAATATATACATGCTTAAGCAGTTTCCAAAGTTTTTTGGTTACTTTTCAAAACTTGGAATTTTGCTAGGTTGAGTTAAATGATAAAAATTATAAAATATCTAAGTATTTCAAAATAATAAAATGATGAAATAGTAATTGTTGGATAAATCTGAGTTCACCCACGTTTTGTTTCTTGATACAGAAACTAAAAGGTAAATTACAGTATGTTGATATTGCTAACAAAAGTCCATGTTTCTAAAGGTTACAAAATGTATTAATGTATTTGCTAATAGAAATACTGATTGCTTACTTTTTGGTTGTCAATGAAAATTAAGGTTATGAAGGTTATGGATTCTCATTAATATGAAAGGAAATGATATGTGTTTACAAAAAAAGAAAAGTATAAGGTATGTTAATACATTTTTAAAGGAATTGAAAGAAAGTAGTTTGTCACAAGGATGGTTGTTTCTGAATGAGTAGGGAGAGACAAACTAAGAGAGACTAGAGAAGTTGTGAAAGGTTTATGAAGAAAAATCATGAGGAAATTTTACATATAGTTAAACTAAACAAGGTTAAAATCCTAAATAAGACAGGGTTTCTTAGACTACTGGTTTGTTACTGCTAAAAAAATTTTCTGCCTGAAGAAAACAAAAGATTCTATATGTCATCAGAATAATTTTCTCTGTTTTATAAAATAGGGTCCTTAATTACTTAAGGAAGCCAAGTGTCCACAATAATAAGAACTAAGTTTTGCTAATAATGATATAAACTTCCATATCTCAGGACTATTCATATACCCTTCTCTATATCAAATATAAGCCAAGGTGAAAAACTTGGCCTCATGTTTTCCCTGACATAGCAGGGTGTTATAGTAATTCTGATCCATTTTTGCATTCCTGAGAAGAAGGCTTGGAACCTAAGGAAGGCCAGGGAATTTGTTTTAATATCTTTAACAACCAAGAGGGGGAAAAATGGGGAAGGAAGGAACAGTGAGATTGGAGATGAGACCAGAGACAGGCCAGACTTTTGGCTGCAGTTATAGTTAGATCAAGGTCAAAGCCACCTCAGGACCACCACCCCAGCAACCTCAGAAGAGAAACATGAGGTAAAGGATCTTGCTTTAGATATGAAAGCTCAGACCTCTGGAATAAGAAATGCCCTAATCCTCAAAGTACCCATGCCCCCATGAAAACGAAAAAAAAAAAAAGGGCACTAGAAGAGGGATTGTCCCCTGTTCTAAATGGAGCAAGAACCAACTCCTTCTCCACAAATGTCTGTGACCAACTGATGGGGCCTGAGCTGCTGCTTCCAAGAAGGAGCCCGTTCTCATGACAGGGGAGGACCTATGGGTGACCCTTGATGTGATAGGCAAACCTGTTAATTTCTTAATTGATAGTCATTTGCTCTGTCCTAACAGCTCACTCTGGACCTCCTTTCTCTGAAACTTGCTCGACTGTAGAGATAAATAGAAGCCCTAGATATGGGCTCAGATTAAGCCTATTTCTTGCCAATAGCCGGTACCTTAGAGGAAAAATAAAATTATTCAATAAGACTTTAAAAAGGACTCTGGAAATTTTTTTGGTAGGAGACCTCTAAGCCCTGGCTCTAATTACTGCCCATTGCTTTAGACTCTGACCTCAATTTTGTTCTCCCGGGTATCCCAACTGGTATAGACCAAATGAAGGAACTCCCCATTATAGGAATTTCTGGTATCTTTTTCCTTAGTTCATCAGTTCCCCATTTTCTTTTTTCCCCCTCCAGTTCCTACCCTTAACCAGAATCATAAAATATCTCCTACCTCCTGATTTAGATAATTACCCTGAAACTTAAACAATAGATTGTTCCTAGAATCTCCTCTGCCTCAACTTTAATCATTCTAGAACTTACATATTTGCTAAGTATATTCCCAAAATGTGCCCTGTTTCCAGCCTTGGTTGATCACCCTGGAATTTGTAATTTGTATGGGCCAAACTTTAGTTAGCTGTGCTTGCTGATTGTAATCATTGTGGCCCAGTATTCTTTCCAGGCCTTTGGGACTCAACTTCTGGGCAGATAATGATCCAGTAATGACTGGTTGAGCTGGAGGAGGGAGTCACAAAATCAGATAGAGCTTTGATGACTTTGAAATCTCATATTGGGGCCAATGATTTCAAATGTGTTAACCAAATCTATCTCTCCACATCTAGAAGCCATTAGAATATGATTTATACCCCAGTGAAGCTTCCAGCCCATCCCAACCAAAGAATTCAACACTTGTCTTTGAGGCTGATCCCAAGATCCTTCCCTTCCTTTTAGTTCAGTTAGGGTGAAAGTTCTATGGATCTCCATTAGGTAGACACAATGACTGCACTCAACAGGACACAAATACAAAAAGAGACCTCTAGTCACTCAACTTCCCATAGAGGTTTATGGGGATCATGCCTCTCAAGAGAAAAGTGAGACAGGCGATACAGTAAGAGGATATTGAGACCCTTTCCTTAGGACCCACCTTCCACCTAAGCCTCATTATACCATCATTATATTATACATATACCTGAAAGTTCATTAATACCATTATGGTATATCAGATCAAACTCTGGGATGGAACTTACACAGGTGAATAAAGGTGATATAACAGCCCACTGTCAAGCAAAAGGCCCCACACTCAGAGAGGTGTAACCCCTTATAAGAAAAAAGAATAACACTGCCCAGACCCCTATAATCAGTGCCTCTTGAGCCATCTCTTCTTGATCAGCACCACTTCCACCTCTTAGAAGTGTACTTTTACTGCTTCTACTTTTAATTAACTTTTCTTTCATCTCTGTACTTTGGTGTCTCACTCAATTCTTTGTTAGGGATGCCAAGAACCAGGACACAGTACAAAGGAGGGCCCCATTCTCCAATAATACAACTGCTGTGAAACTAAAATCAATAGCTGGTTCCACTTCCCTACAATCAAACCAGTTTTATTTAAGTCTCCATAGAACTCACCCAGAGAGACAGACTGTCATTCCTGTTTCTGTGAGCCAATTGAAGTCTTTATGCTCCTCTTCAAACAGACAAGCAAGTCAATCTCCTAAGACTGATAAGAACTAATAACCAACCCTGGACTCTGGGATTTGCTCTTTATTGCCTTTCTCTTAAGGTGTGCTCCACCTGGGATCCCCACTACATGCTGTTTCTTCTGTAACCATAGCCAGTACCTTCCTCAGATAAAGACAAACCTGAGGCCTTAGAAGAGCCCAGGAGGTTCCCTCTCTCTACCCAGGGGATCTTGGTTATGGTTTCTTCTCTCACCTGTTAGTCCTACCCCTTGTAATTCTTGGGTTACCTCTGTTTATACTTTGTCTCTTTAATCTTCTAATTAATTTTGTCTCATATACAAGGCTTCCAGCCCATCCCCACAAGCAGTTCTATAGCTGCCCTGAGCCCCCTAGCTCCGAACTCCAACTTCCATCAGTCCATAGGTGAGTCCACCTGGATTTTTGAGGCTCAGTCATTCAACCATCCTTGACTGGCAATCTCATAGGCAGTGACAGGTTTACATCTCTACTCAGCTCCGAAGCAACTACAGAAGATGGACCCCAAAGAGTTTTCATTGCCAAGTAGAGAAGGGGGAATGATGAGACATGGAAAGAGTTAACAAAAACAAACCTGAGGGGACTACTAGGAACCAAGCTTATCTGAGCTTGGCCAGCTGCAAGGACAAAGCTGACAGATTTACTGCTGCCCCTGGCCCACCTGCAATTTTTGACAGGCAACTGACCTTTCCTGATATCATGGAAAATGCCTGTACTTTTCCTATATAAGAAGAGCTAACCCAAAGTTTGGGGCTACTGTCTACCTTAGACTCTGCCACAGGAGATTTCAGTGTCTTAGACTCTGCCGCAGGCAATTTCTCTTCTCCCTTTGTATAAAACTTTCTAACTTCTAGTCCTTGATGCCTCATGAATTCTTTCACACATGCACCCTGCCCCCCCCTTGCCCCCACCAGTGACCAAGACAACATGTAATATTTACATTTCATTTCTAGTCTCTGGAATTCTCCTCATGCAGTCTTTCACTTCTGGGCTTTTGCTATTAAGCCTCCTCCACACCCTCACCATGGTAATAACCCTGCAGATCTCTTTGTGCATAAAGAAAAAAAAAACCTCCAAAATTTGCCAAAATGAATGGAAAACAAGACCTACTTTTAACGATAACCTAGTGAAGAAAATAAAATAAAGGATATGAAATAATCCTCATTTAAAAACAAGCACAAATCATCTTCTGTAAAATATAATTGTGTCTGTCATGCACCAGATGATATATAGCATCACATGGATGTAGAATATTATCATCATTCCTATCATTATTTTGCAGCGAAAACAAGAAAGAGAAAGCAAAAGTGTAGGAGAAATTTTTTAGAGACAAAAAATCACGAGGGAGACCCGGTGAAAAATAAATGACCGTATAATAGAAGCTCTTCCTCAGTCTCCCCTCCTGTTTTCTTCCTGCTCTGATTCCGGCCTCAGTCTGTCTCTAAAGCTCCGGGGCTCTGCCAGATTCCCCTGCTGTCCCCACCCCCACCCTGACCCCCAACCCCAACCTCAACCCCAAGAGGCAGCAGGTCTTTTGGTTTTCTTCTTCTCCTCTGCTCCTTTTAATGCTCCATAACCCCACCAGCCCTCCAGCCAAAAATACAAAACGCGACTGTGGCTGGTTGAAAACCCGGCAATTGGGACGTTAGAGCTCCCCCTCCTGTTCTTGGGGTGCCGGTACCTGGGGTTCCGAATCTCCAGACAAAACTACAGACAAAATTGACATGCAGGACCTTTCTTCCAGAGTGCACCAAAAAGGCACTTAGAGTAGTACTTTTCAAATTTGAATGTTCCTAAGAATCACTTTTCAAACGCAGATTCAGACTCTGCAAGTCAAGGTGAGACCAATATATATATATACATATTTTTTTAAGATTTATTTTTTATTGATTTTTTTGATAGAGAGAAACAGAGACAGAGAGAGAGACAGAGAGACCAATATTTTGCATGGTTATCAAGCTCAAGGTGCTGCGGAGGCTGCTGGTCTCTGAGCCACACTTCGGAGTGGTCTCTATCAGAAGTGCTCCCAGGCGATGTCCAGGGATTTACTTGCTGATTCAGTCCTTACAGTACCTGAAAGAGGCAGTTTTTATAGTCTTTAAACATAATTTTACTTAGTTATGGGCAAGGCCTGTGTTTTCATTTGGACTCAGGAAAAAAAAATTACATTAATTATGCATTTTTATGGTGACACCATTGTTTAAATATTCTTTGTAAAGAAACAAGTAGAGTTACACACACACACACACACACACACACACACACAGATACTAGACTTTAAATATTTGAAAGTCTCTCCCACTATTACTAAAGCTCCTGCCTCAAATTCAGTCTATTTTCTTATTGATCATACTCGTATATGAGCTGTGATAGGATGGCTTTAATAATCGCCAATATGTAGCCTCAAGCAAGTATTCCCAAGGATGTACATTATTCCAACAAGGGACTACTTTCTTAACTTTATTTCTTATTTTCCCCACTAATTCATTCATTCAAAAATAAAATTGTGTCAAATACACCTGAAGAAATCTCTTAAAAACGTAAAAAATGTGCTTCTAGTTGCCGCCAGGCACTGTTCTAAGGGCTGGATGATGGAGTGAATAAAATGGGCCAAGTTCCTGTCGATGGCATTTATAGCCTAGAGTAGGGAGAGAGATGATGAACAAATCTGATGGGATATCTAGTAAAGGTGTAATGGAGAAGAAGAAATCGGGTAACAGGGAGGAAGCAATGAGAGAGCGGAAGCTGGGGATTGCTGCTTTCTATCAGGTGATTGGTGATGGCCTCACAGATAAGATGATCAGGAGCGAAGGAAGCAACCATGCACATCTCTGAGAAATAGTGCATGAAGTGCAAAGGGCAAGTGGGAAGGCCCTGGAGCCCGGGGGCCCTGGAGTGGAGTGAGCCCACGAGAGAGCCTGAGAGCTGCCGTGGAGATGGTCCTGAGACTGGAGGGGCTGTGACAAGCAGGCCCCGTCTAACTCACAGCCGAGTGACGCCATCTGACTTTCAGGCTTCCTTTCTTTGTGAGGAGGCAGAGGGTGGCAAGAAGGGCCAGCAAAGGACTTATTGCTGAATGCAGGCAAGACAGTGGGGATGCATAGAAAGCAGGGGATAGTTTGATGGTCTTTGTTTAGCCTTTCTACAGCTTTCTTGCAGTTTCCTTTCTCCTCTCCACTAAATTATTTTGTTGTGCAAGTGAAATGAAGGCCCTTCAGCTCGTAAGTTTAATAAGAGAGGAATCGAGGAATACTTCTTTGCCTGCCCAGAAGTGCCTAGCATAATGCTGTCCGACAATAGAGGGATAAAATAAGAAACGATGATATAAAAATAATGAGATCTGTAGTCATTTGTAGTCCAATAACATAAAAATGTATATAGTCCAAGTTTATAGCATACACCCATGATTTTTAATGCTTCATCTGTACGTGCCCCGTAACTGGTAGCTATCATTACTATTATCAATACAATCATCAGTCACTGTCAGCTGGGGTCCCCTTGCTCCTCAAGACCTACATATAATTGGACTTTATCCATGTCAACTCCATGGCCTGTGGAAGACCAAGCTCCTCTCCTCAATTTCTGCCACTACCGTACTTGACTCCTTAAAACTGTTTCTTAGATCCACGCACGCTACTTCTGTGCTTCACATTATTGCAAATGCAGTGTTTTGAGTTTTCCAAAGAAACATGTACATATTATGTTTGTCAGCAATTTAGACTTTATTGGAGAGTTCATAGGGGAAGCTAAAGAGTTATTTGCTACAGAAAAATGAAACAAAACTTTTACATTACTGAAGGTATCAGCATTCTTTAAATAATTTTCTACAACGACGGAGCTCATTTGGCTGAGTCACCTCAGCTGTTTTCTATCATGAGTGATCTTCCTCTCTTTTCCTATTTCTCTTTTCCTTACATTCAAGAAAAAAGCTAACATCCGGAAACTGTCTGTTACCAATCAATGTCTCCCCAATAAATTTAACAATAAAAAAAAGAAAAAAGAGAAAAACTACCAGCTAACCACCACCCACAAAATTCCTGCCTGGCCTCATACAGAGCAGTGACCCGCTCCTCTAAATTCTGGGCACCATGCAGAAACCAGGCAGGCTGGGGGGACTAGAAGGAGCCCTCTTTAACCTCATACGTTTATAAGGTGTTCTTCCCAAGAAGGATTCTGGCCAGTAAGAGTTTTTAAGGAATATTCTGGCTTAGACACCTATCTTCCTAGATGGCTTCCAAAACCACTCCAGCTTATCTCTATTTCTTCTCTAAATTCAAAGTCAAAATATTAACTCTTCTACCATTTTTTTTTCTTGTGACATGTCATTCCTATTCCCTGAAGCTGATATTTTCCCTGTAATGAGCTGGGCATAGCCAAAGTTTCAGAGTTTTCCCGTATCCCACAGCTCCTAGCACCCTGCCTTGATTCCAGGTTTCTTGACTAACCTATTGTGATTATTTCAAGAGTTTTGACTGTGGCTTACTTGAAAGTTCCAGTGAAGGCCCTGCTTAACCCGATACCATCTCTAATCTTTTTTCTTTATTTCTTATTACTCGCCAATTTGTTTTTCTCTTAATTTTATAAAAGGTACTCTCTCCTCTGATTTTTTTTTTCCAATTTTCCTCTAAAAAGGCTAGGGAGCAACTTTTTAGGAATATTATTGGGGGGAGGGTGGTAGAAGAGGGTTAAGGGGGTCAACTATACGGTGATATAAGGAGAACTGACTCTGGGTGGTGAACACACAATGCAACACATAGACGATGTAGTGTAGAATTGTACACTTGGAACCTATATAATTTTACTATGTTACTCCATTAAATTTAATAAAAATTAATTTCAAATATTAGAATGTACTTTTTACTAGATAGTCATTTTTTTTTCTCTATTAGAAAGTAACAGGACATTTTTTGAATAGGAATTCTTTAGGGTCACATAGCTAAGAAAAACAAAAAGAATAAATAATTTCTTCAATTTGATGCTAAAATTAATTATTAAAAATACAATAATTTTAAAGACAAAAAAATGTACAATGGATGATCATTTTAGCCAAGTTCAAATGTTCATACTCTAAAAATATTAAGAGTATTTGAAAACTCAGTAATTATGAGCAGCTAACAAAATTTTTAAGAGAAACTTTTCAGGGAGCATTTTGTCTTCTTCAGCCAAGAATAAAAGAGTTACAAAATTATAAAATAAAAATTACAACTCATGTATAATTTCTCCTAAATGTCATTATATCAATATATGTTTTATCTCCACATGGATGAGTTATCATTTTATATATTATAGCAATGAGTTACACATTGCAGATTACTTACTAAGCAGGGGCTAAAACCAAAATGTTCAAATGCCAAAGTCTAAGAATATGTTAAAATTTTTCTGTCACTTCTGTTTTGAATTATATAAATTTTTATTGGCGTTCACCTTTAATCTTGTATTACAATAATCATGTAGAAGCAATGTTTTAATGTGAATGGCTAAGTGATTGGGCTTTGAAGTTACTTCCTGGATTGAAATTCCGGCTTTGCCTTTTACTGGCTGCATGCCATTAGGTAAGTTATTAAATACCTCCATGCCTAGTTTCTATACCTTTAAAATTGTTTTTAAATTTAAATAGCATATGCAGTGATTAAAACAGTGTCTAGATCAGAGTAGGAGTTTAATAAATATTAATCCATATCAATTATGACCTTTCTCCGGTGTGTGTGGCACCTGCTTGGGCACTGTTAGTTTCCTCCTCAATAATTAGCCTTTGTTTTTCTTGCTGGAAGAACCCATCTTCCATGACAGAGGTAAAAAATGTCTGATGCTCATTTACCAAGACTCTCTCGTATTGGGGCATGATTATGTGACCTTGACCCCAGCCAATAATCTAAGGAGTAGTCTGCCAGCAGGAGGCAGGTGGAGGAGAAGGAGGTGGTGCTATTGGGTTTGTTCATAGAAAAGATTTTCCTTCATGAAAAAGAAAGGGCAACATCTAGAAAAATCCTACCCTTGTTTCCTGTGAGGATGCCAGAGCTGAGGGGGCCTCTGGGGCGGAGTTAGGTGAAAGGTGAGGAGGGCCGCTGAAAGCAAAGGCAGTATTGCTGCAAGGTGTGTGGAGCCTGTGTCCCTGATGGCATTGAGACAGCTGAGCCGACGTGGGAGGGCCTCCCTGCAGACTTCTCAGTGTATGAAGTAAGGAAAGCTCCGGGTCTTTGAGCCATCATTAGTCAGGTATCCTGTTATTTTCCACCAAATGTGTTAAAAGTGATATAAAAAAAAAAAGTCACTTCAAAAAATAGTATTGACATTTATAAAAAGTGTCAATCAATGTTTAGGAATGGGTACATGAAGTTGATTAATATTTAAACTATATGATAGGTTAGTGAACAAATTAAAATCTCCTGGGCAAAATTTTGACCAAGTGATTTTCTCTTTCACACAAAATGATCGTGCTTAGCTTCATAGAGAAAAATGCCCATCCAAAGTAGACAAGGCTAACATAAAATAATTTAAAAAGTAAACAACAAAGCTAATCCTTTAGCTGTCTTAAGCTTTTCTATGAATAATGTAAGCAATTTAAATCTCATAGCATAACGATGGTCTCTGGCCATAGAGACTATAGGCACTATTTTATCCTTCTTGTTATTGTTTGAAAATCTACTAATATAACTAGAAATTAATTTGAGAGTAAGTTAACCATTTAAAGAGAACTCAGACAATGATGTCAAATATGAAGGAAAACATTTATAATTGGAATGTGGTCATTTTGAGATAGAAGAGCAACAATGCAGGGATAGTACACATATAAAATTGGCATAGCTATATTATAGTCTAGGACACATTTTAAAGCCGTTAAAACCTCATGAAAGCCAAACATAACTATATTTTTAAAATGACACTTCTATACTCATGCATCACTTTTCCTTGGTCAGCCAAATAAATGCTAATATCCAGAGAACAGAATATTGATCTTAAAATATGTGTTGTTTCTTGCATGGTATTAAAATAAACTTCTGATTTTTAAAATTGGCTATGTAATATAATATGTTAAATGTTCTATGCATGAACTCATTTTCTTTTTTTTTTTTAAAGATTTACTTTATTGTTTTGACAGAGACAGAGACAGAGAGAGACAGAGAGAAAGTGGAGGGCCCAGAGCAGTCTCCATAGTTGTACATCATCAGTTTTTGACATGGTTTCTTTCACACAGGTGGGCAGGGGTCAAATTGGGGGTGGGGGGGCAGCAAGAACTGAACTGGGGGCCTCCCGCATGGGAAGCACACACCATGAACTCATTTTCTTGAGTGTAAATACTGAACATATGCTACAACTTGGGTTACATTTGACAGTGCTTACTTAACTGGTCGAACACTGGATTTTTGCTGGTCATGGTAATTACTGGAACTGTTTTTAGTTTAGTCTGAAAAGTAGTTTCACATATGCTATTTCTTTCTTTCTTTTTTTTTTTGAAGAGTTTATTTGTGAACACTTCAGCTTCTGTGGAAAATATCTGGATGAAAAGAGATAATCAGACCCAGCAATCCCACTCCTTGGTATTTACACAAAGGCAATGAAAACTCATGTCTACATTAAAACTAGGATCTAGATGTTTATAGCAACTTTATTCATAACTCTCAAAACTTGCAATCAACTGAGATGGGTGAACAGACAAATAAACTATGGTACTTCAGTAGGTGAATGGATAAATAAACATGCCATATTAAGAAAATGGAATATTATTCAATACTAAAAAGACATGCTCTATCAAGCCATTAAAATTATGGAGGAAATTTAAACGCATATCATCAAATGAAAGAAGCCAATCTGAAAAGGCCACATACCGTATGATTTCAAATATATGATATACAGGATAAAGCAAAACTATGAAGTCAGAAAAAGATCAGTGGTTGTTAAGGGTTTGAGGAGGGAGAGATGAATAGATGGAGGACAGGGGATTTATGTGGCAATGAAAATACCCTGGATAATAGTATAATGGTGAATGCATGACATTCATTATACATTTGTCCAAACCCACAAAATGCATAACATCAAGAGTGAACTGTAGGGATGCTGGGACAGCTCAACAGGTTGAGTGCTCGCCTTGCAACCACAAGATCCAGAGATTGAATCCCAGCCCCAGCCTGTGCAAACCCACGTACTGAACTGCAGCACAACTGGCAACTGCAGAACTCTGTAGTGAAGGTTCTCACCTCCCATGCAGGAGACCCCCAGTTCAATTCCTGACCCACGTAGTCCCACATCCACCTGTGTGGAATGAAACCATGTCACAACTAATGATGTACAACTATGGAGACTGCTCTGGGCCCTTCCTTCTCTATCTATCTATCTATCTATCTATCTATCTATCTATCTATCTATCTATCTATCTATCTATCTAATCTACCTACCTACCTACCTACCTACCTACCTACCTATCTACCTATCTATCTCCCTCTCTCTCACTTTCTCTCAAAACAACAACAAAAGAGTGAACTATAAATGTAAACTATGGACTCTGGGTGATAATGATGTGTCAATCTAGGATCCTTCTTCAATTATAACAAATGTTCAATCTGGTGAAAGATCTTGATAATGGGGAAGACTATACATGAATGGAGGCAGAGAGTATATGGCATCCTCATATCTCTGTACTTTCAATTTTGCTGTAAACCTGAAACTGCTCTAAAAAACAAACAAACAAACAAACAAACAAAAACAAACAAACAAACAAACAAACAAACAAACTTAAATAAAAGAGAGAGTCATTTCTAATTTTATGTCTTGTGCTTTACACCCTAAAACAATGATTGTTTATTACTCCTTATAGGGCACTTACGATTTTTTGAAGTTAGGGCTATGTGTTACAAACATGACCTGAACAATCATAATAATCCTATCAGATAGGTGTAATTAATCTTTAATATTTTAAAGGAAAAACAAGGTTGAGAGAAATAAAGTACCTTGTACAAGACTTGAAACAATCATAATAATCCTATCAGATAGGTATAATTAATCTTTAATATTTTAAAGGAAAAACAAGGTTGAGAGAAGTAAAGTGCCTTGTACAAGACTTGTAACTGAAAAACATGAATACACTGTTGATATGTTTCTAAAGCTATTGTTACTAACCACTCTATTATTGTAACAACCCATTTTAACTTCATTCCATATTTATGCCCAGCCTGACCTCCAGTGGTTTACTTAGTGCAGAACTGGGGTAGTTACCTTTCTGGGTCTTTTCTGGTAAAGAATTCTTTTCAACAACAGGTAACATGCTGCCCACTGCTACAGACTAAATGTTTGTTTTCCCCAAATCCATAGTTTAAAACCCTAATCTCCAATGTGATGATATTTGGAGATGAGGATTTTGGAAGGTAATTTGATCATGAGGTAGAGCCCCCATTATGGTATTAGCATCCTTATAAGAAGAGACATAGGAGATCTTGCTTCTTATATTTCTCTTCTACATAAGGATACAGTGAAGAGATGTCCCTCTGCAAACCAGGAAGAGGGCTCTCACCAGCAGTCGAATCAGGTGTCATCTTGATCTTGGACTTACTGCCTCTAGAACTGTGAGTAATAACTTCTGGTTGTTTATATCCCATCTACGGTATGGTTGTTATAACTGCCTGAACTGACTGAGACACCAACTAACACTGTATCTGGTAAAGTGATGCCTGTCTGTTCCTCAAGGCTTTGTTCAGTCCTTGTTTATCTTACCCTGTAGTAACAGTCTACCTAATTTTAAGACTTGTTTTATATTAAATTACACTAATCAAGAGAATGTGATGTTGGCATATGTTTAAATTATTTATTATTAGAATAGAATACTAAGTCTAGATGTATGTATGTGTAGGTGTGTATATATATATATATATATATATATATATATATATATATATATATATATACATTCCAATCATTTTCAACAGAAGCACTAAGTTAATTCAATGTGAGAGAGAGAGCGTTTTTTTAAATAAATGGCGGTGGAACAGTTTGATATCTGGATACAACGAAGCAAACCTTGACCTCTGTACTTCACTCCTTAAGAAAATGAATTCATGATGGATAGTACATCTAAAAATAAAAACTTAAAATCATAAAACTTTTAGAAGAAAACATCTTCACAAATGAGGAGTTGTGAAGTACAAAGCTAGAAAAGGAAAAAATATCTCAAGTGAAAGAAGCCAGACACAAAAGAATATATATTGTATGTTTGCATTTATACAAAGATTAAGAATAGGCAAAATAAACCACTCGTGACAGAAATTTGAAAGGAGTTGTCTTGGTGTCTGCATGTGTGTTAGAAAAAAAGGGGTGAAGGTAATTTTGGTTTTACCTCAATTTAAAGTGTCCTGCAGTCAACAAGAATTAAGTATATTATTGAAGGCAAGCCTTGGATGGGAATGACAGAAATGAACAGTACAAAGATTGTGGAGTGGGTTTGCTCTTTATAACTGTACTAAAATACTTAAAGAAAAATTGATAAGCTCAGAGGTCAGGAGAGCTTTTATGAGTGCTTTAAAACATATTCCTATGGGTTGCAAGGATAACATATCCAAATCAAGTTTTAATGCTGTGAAGAGCTGTAAAAGGTTAAGTTGAATAAACAGACTCATTGGGTGAAAAATCAAGGTATTGATTGAGAAGGAGTTGGATCTTGAGAATTGTCATGGAACAGTTTGAGTAGAATTGGATAATTCTATAATCTTGATAGATAGACCCTACAGAACCTTTGGCTTTGTGAAGAACTCCTCTTTCCCTGTCTTACAAGTCTGGCGTGATCTTCTTTTAAAATTTGAAAATAACTTTATCTGAGAAATTTACCTTATGAGGAGTTGTTGATTCTTCTCATTGCTCTCTGTTGTTGCTTCTTTATATCCCTGGACCAGTACCATCCGGTAGAAATGTAATGTGACTTACATATGTAATTTTAATTTTCTACTATCTAAATTAAAAATAGCTAAAATTAGGGATGCTGGGATAGCTCAGCAGGTTGAGTGCTTGCCTTGCAAATATGAGGTCCAGGGATAGAATCCTGGGCCTGGCCTGTGCAAACCCATATGCTGAATTGCGGTGCAACTGGTAACCACCTGGTTGACAGTGAAAGTTCTCGCCTCCCATGCAGAAGGACTCCAGTTCTGTTCCCACCCCATGCAGCCCCATGTCCACCTGTGTGGAATGAAACTATGTCATAACTAATGTACAAGTGTGGAGAATGATTTGGACCCTCCCCCCTTCTTTCTCTCTCTCTCTCTTTCTATTTCCTCTCAAACAATATAATAAATCTTTTTTTAAAAAATAGCTAAAATTAAAACTTGATGATTTCTCTTACATAACTCAATATATTAACCTATTATTTCAATATGTTGTCAATATAAAAAATAAGATATTTTACATTCTTTTCATATGCACAATCAGTGGTATTTTGCAGTTATAGCATATTTCAATTCAGACTAGTCACATTTTTAATGTTCAATACCCATAGATGACTAAGTTGCCTCTATTCTCCATATCTGACGAGGGTTTCTTAATGTCAGCATTGCTGACATTTTGGACTGAATATTTTTCTGTTGTTGTGGGGGTTGACCTGTGCATATAGGACATTTATCAGTATTACTGAACTCTACCCACTAGATGCCAGTAGTAACACCGACACACATCTGACACCCAGGTTGGGAACCCCCAAATTGCCAAGAACCACTGGTATAGATCTATATAGGATTAGATTTCAGTATGTTCCAAGGTACAAGTAAAATCTGACTTGGGAGAAAGTCTTTCATACTAAAAACTATGCAATATTTTGCTTGTTTATATTGATATAAACCCATGGAATATAATAATGAATTCCTAGGGTGTTAGCCAAGAATAAAGGAAAATAATTTTTGATGAGTCTAAAATTACCAATATAGATATACTTACGAGAGACTGTGAATTCATTATATTGCCTGATAGAGGTTCTAAAGGCTTGCTCAGTTGGTTAATTAAAACCTGGGTTCAGTCGTAGTATGCACTAAATAAAATTGAGATGCTAGAAATCTCTTGATGTACAGGGCTTGGCAGAATTAATGCCCTTTTTAAAGTAGTTAAGTGTGTTTTAGCATGATGTTGTTATGTTACAGAGTTTTGTAATAAAATATTTGGTATAGATTACCAGCTCATAAAAAAAAGCTTTTTATTTCTGCTGGACCCTGTATTTTAGAGGATTGATTTAAAAGACTTAGGGAGGTAAGATGGTTGGCAAGGATGTATCATTTGTGATCCAGTCAGCTATCTCCAAATGTGTCCTAAAAAGGCCCAGAGAACCTTCTCTTCATTAATGCATTAGGGAAATGTTGGGTAGGAGAATGCCCAAATCCTTTATAAGTGCTGTAGCAGTTGTCCTGTAAGCATAGGGATGAAGTAAGCAAATGCTGCCATTGAATGGGACCCCTGATTCCCTAATGAAAATAATAAGATCTCAACGTGGCAGCACTTAACCATCAGAGATGAGGTGGCTGCAGTTACTATTATATCATAGGCAGCAGAACCAGAGCATTAATCTTAGTTATTTGTCTAGGAGAGATCTTTAGCTATGGATAATAGATCATGGTGTCCCTGGAATTGAAATGGATGGACAGCCTTCTAAGATCTTATTTGATCCATATAATGAAATATTGCTAGATCTGTTGAAGAGACCCGAACTTTATGCATTAATAGAAATTTAGGGGAGGCTGAGATGACTCAGCGGGTTGAGTGCTTGCTTTGCAGCCCCAGGGATCAAGGACCGAATCCCGGCCCCAGCCCACGCAGACCCATATGCTGAACTGGGCTATGCTTCCCATGTGGGAGGCCCTCAGTTTGGTTCCAGCCCACCTGTTCTGAACAAAACCATGTTGAAAAATGATGATGTACATCTGTGGAGACTGCTCTGGGCCCTCCCCCTTCTCTCTGTCTCTATCTGTCTCTGTTTCTGTCTCTGTCAAAAATAGTAAAATAAATATTAAAAAAAAATAGAAATTTATAGTATCTTGGCATTGGCTTCTTAACTCATTGCTTTTATAATATTATAGGAAAACCAGTTGATAGCCACTGGAATTACCCCTATCTATTAAAAGTGTAAACCAAACCAATACTATATTCCTGGGAAAATTCTAGCAATTAATGCCACCATTAAAGACCTGAAAGATGCAGGGGTCGTGATTCTCTCTACACTTCCACTTAACCTTCCACTTGGCCTGTGAAGAGATGAATGTGTCATCTCAAACGTTGCTACAGGTGCAGTTCTTTCATTAGAAGAATAAGCACGATTTCTAGCCCATGGTATGCAGACGTCACTCTGGCAAACATCTTTTATTCATCCTAATGTGCATGAAAAAAACTAAGTTATTTGTTTTCACCTGGAAGTGAGAGAATTTATTGCTTTATGTAAGAAGTCTATTAATTCTCTTGCTGTCTGCCATAATATAGAGTACAAGAACTATGATCATTTTATCACCCACGGTAAATCAGTCTTGTTTACTACATTTATAGTGTGCTAATAGAACATAATGATCAAAAAACTGTACATACCATAGATGCCTTGTGTAGTAAATTGTCTGTCCATAGATGCAATATGACCTTGACAGTGTCCTATCAAGTTATGGAATATTTTATGCTTTCCCTTCAACTGGGCTGGCACACTGATATATTTTAGATAACAAAATGCAGCAGAAGTGATATTGTGTAACTTGTGTTGCCTTACATCCGCAGCTTCTGCCTTTTCTGATTGAGACACTCTTGGCATACAGCTATTATGAAAAAAAAAGTCAAGTTGGCTACATACAAAGCCACATAAATAGAGTGGGAGAGGCCCTAGCCTTCCAACTGAGTCTACATGTCACCAGACAGATGAGTATAACCAAAGCCACCTTGGATATTCCAGCCTCATCATGAATCCAGTTGCAACTTGATGGGAAATCCTAGCTATTGCCAGCCCCATAGAGAAAAGAACTACCCTGGTAAACCCTGCCTGAAATTCTGACTTGTAGACTCGTGAATAAACCAGTTATTGTTTTAAACTACTAAGTTTATTGAAACAGCAAAAGAAAATCAAAACGTTGGAAAGAATACGCAATTCAGCGAGTGGGACATAAACCCTATGAAAATCTAGGTTTCTGCTACCTCAGTGAATTTTTGGGTCCTATGGTCTGGGATGTACTAGTTTCTTCCCCCCAAATTAAAGTTGTTTCACCGTTTATTCCTTTGGATCATGGTGTTAGCTAGGGTCATCCATACAGCTGTATCCAGCTGGGCCTTGAAAGCCAATAGCTCACATGTCTGGCATCTCAGGTGAGTGACTGAAACAGCTGGGATCTGAGTGTGTTTCAGTCTACTACACCAAGGTGATTGGATTTCTTATATGGTATCAGCTGCCAAGATAGTAAAACAGAAACTACTAGGTCTCTCAAGGCCTAAATCTAGTACTGGCCCAGGATTTTACAGCATTCTATTGTTCAAACTCAAAAGGGGAAATAGATTTCACTTAATGAATGGGTATAGAGGAATGAGAATAATTGTTTAGACTATCTTTGAAAACAGTTTACCACCAAACAAATTTTTAAAAAGATTTATTTTATTGTTTGAGAGAAGGTAAGAGAGAGAAGGAGGAGGGCCCAGAGCAGTTGCCATAGTTGGACATCATTAGTTGTGATATGGTTTTATTCCACACAGGTGTGTGTGGAGCAACACAGGGCATAACCAAACTTGGGGCCTCTCACATGGGAGGCAAGAACCTTCCCTGCCTTCTGGTGGTTACCCATTTCACCACAGTTCAGCATATGGGTTTGCATGGGCCAGGACCGGGATTTGAACCCTGGACCTTGTGGTTGCAAGGCAAGTGCTCAACCTGTTGAGCTATCATGGCATTCCCCTGAACAATTTTTTAAATTGATTTTTTTATTTTGCTAAGTATAATTTTTATTCATCAAGTATATTTAACCTATTTTATTTTTGCTATTTTTACATTACAGCATATATTATTGCATTCTACACACAAATGTACCTAATGAATTTCATTTTTATTAGGCACTTGATGTTTTAAATGTTTTGTGTAATAGTTCTACACATTATGTCCTGTGGGCCAAATCTATCCTGGTACCCCCTTTTGTAAATAAAGTTTTATTGGAACATGGCCACGTGTCTATGTATCCTCCTTGACATCTTTTATGCAACAAAGCAGAGGTAAGTGAGACTATATGACCTACATAACCTAAAATATTTACTACATGGCCCTTTAGAGAAAAAAGTATTCGGGCCTCTTCTTTAAACTTTGTGGAAATCCTTGGTGGACTGTTTCATAAGAGATCATGTATTTAATAATATTTAAAGAAATTGATGTTTTTGGATGGGCTGGAATTAATTATTTTTTTAATTAAACAATGGGGAATAAGGAATCTTTCTATAATAAAAATTCATAAATTTAACAATAAACAAGAAAAATATTAAGCCATTAACTTCAAGCTATGAAACTATTGTTAAAATGTCCTCATGAAACAAATAAAAAATCTACTTTATTTTGAAAAAAATAAAAATTCACTACCTGAACAGATTTTAGGAAGAGATTAGGTTTAGAGGATGAGGGATGCTATATTTACCCAAACAATTCAGTTAGTCAGTTTGAGAATCTTAGGTAATCATTTTGCGATTTTGTGAATGTTTCCTCTTGAATGTCTTATAAAGGTGGTTATATTCTAATATCGATGCAATTTAATTAAAATAAGTACTTTCCATAACTCAACTTCTCTGTAAAAATACTTTTCTAATTACAAAAAGTTAGCAAGGTTAGCCAGAGTCCTAGGTTAGGACTAGAAAGGCCCTTGAAATTACATATTTTGCCTCAACTCCACTTGTTCCCCAACCACCCCTTTATTTGTGATAGATTAGCACAGAGAAGTTAATTGATTTGCTAGAGGTCATGATTCATCAGTGAAAGAGTAGATACCTAAGTCTCCAGTTTCTAGTGCTTTTAGCACTGCCCATATATAAAACAGTTGTGTTTGTTATAAATAAACTTTTAATTCTCATGAACTTTTGGCTGGACAGTTATAGTATTAGAGGTAAAAAAGGATTGCTGGAATCATCAATGGAAAATATACTTTAGTAAAATCAATAATGAGGTATGTCATGGTTAGACTGCTCAGTTGATACTTGCTCTACTTGTGAACTTAGTATGATGGTGTACTATCCTTAACATGAAAGCTGAGGCACTGGATAAAGTTTTATACTTTTCCAAAAAAAATTTGGCCTTGCTTGTTCCAGAGTTTAAAACCATATCAGCAGGCAATAGCACCAAGAACTTGGGAATTGAAAGGTGTCTTTGAGATCACCATCTGGCTCCCCCAATTAACATGAGAAAACAGAGGCCTCAGCTAAACATACCATACATTAAAATGAGGTTTCTTCCAGCCACAATTGTCTTGGCTTTTTAAAATTTCCCCTTTAAAAAGCAAAAGTGTAGACGTCATCAAGATGGTGGCATGAGAGGAGCTCTTGAAACCTCTCCTGGAAAGAAAACAATTTAAACAACTAAAATCCAACCATAGAATCCCTAAATAGCACATAGCCTCAGCGGGAGAAATGGAGGCAAGTGATAGAGAAAGAAAGGGAGCACTGTGGAGACCTGGCACAGAACACAACCCAGAGACCTTTCCAGTGACCAAAGACCTACCCAGTGACCAACCCAGAGGCTGACCTGAGTCCAGCAGAGGAGAGACTAAATGATGTGGGAACATGGGGGTGCAGGTCCAGGACCAGAATGACTCTGGGTGGGTTGGAGGCTTGGAACAGACAGAGGTGGAGGCGCAGATGCCAGAGCAGGGGTGGATGGAAAGCAGGTGGGGCTGACAGTGGCGAGAGGCCCCGATGAGAGTGCAGGGGGAGTAGCCGGGGTATGGTGAGGGCGGCCAGAGCATGGTGCAGGAGGCCAGAGCGAGGCAGCAGCAGCAACAGCCAGAGGTCGGTCCGGGTGACCAGAGTGAGGATCCGGCTGCGGGTACCTGAGTCAGGTGGCTGGAGCTGGGGGCCCAGGGAGTGTGAGGCCAGCAACTGGAGCTGGAGGTGGGTGTCCAGTGGCTGGAGCACTGACATCAGGAGTGTGCAGATGGCTGAGGGGCAGAGTGACCCTCAGTGAGGTGGGGGCCCCCAACCAGAGCACTGTGTGGCCTTGGACATGGTGCATGGTTACTTCCCCTTGCTATATCCCTGGGCTTGCCCACTGGCCTCACCCAAGACCTGCCTTGGGTGAGCTTCTGCCAGGAAGCCGCCATTACCCTGTGACACAATCAGACCTGCGCCTTTCCCAACAAACCCCACCCCCACTCTTCCTGCTGAAGCCAGCAGAGGGAAGTCACCATTACCCTGTGAAACAAACAGACCTGCACTTTCCAAAAAAGCCCTGCCCCCACCTTTCTTGCTGAACCCAGCAAAGGGATCTAGGTGTGGCAGCTTCTGACAGCAGTGGGACCTCAGAGGCATAGAATACCATTGCCCACCATACTTTCCTAAAGAGGAGGCATACAGAAACCAGCGCAGCTGAGTCAAAGAGAAGCCCATGTCCTAGGAAGTCTTCCACTGTGAAAAAAATGAAATAAATAAGAGGAAATACTATAAGACACTAACACCAGCTAGGAAGTAAAAGAAAGATACCTTCACATCTACCTAGGGAAAAGTCCTCATGTCCAGGAAACAAAATGCTTCAACAGCAATGAATACCCTTTGAATGAAGGAGCTCAGACAGAAAGAGAAAAATCTCCAGAAAAGGAACTTAAAGATATGGAATTATATGAGCTAAATGACAGAGAATTCAAGGCTGCAATTATAAAAATACTCAAAGAGATCAAAGAAAACTGGTGGAGTACACAGAAGGAGCTAAGTGATCTCAGAAAGGAAATTGAACCTATAAAAAAGATGCAAGTAGAAATTCTGGAGATAAACAACACAATAAAAGAAATGAAAAATGAAATAGCTAGCATAGGATGTAGAGCTGACCAGATGGAGGAAAGAATTTGTGAAATTGAAGACAAAAATTTGAAAATGTCATAGAAGGAAGAAGAGAGAGACCTAAAAGGTAAAAAGAAATGAAAGATAGCTACAAGAACTATTTGACTCCATCAGAAAAAATAATAAAGAATAATAGGTGTTCTAGGGGGAGCAGAGGACAAGATAGGCACAGAGAATTTACTCAGATGAATAGTAGATGAGAACTTTCCAAATTTATGGCAAAAACTGGAACCTCAAATCCAAGAAGGAAACAGGGCCTCTAGCTACTTGAATCCTAACAGATCCTCTCCAACACACATTATACTGAAGATATCAAAGACAAAGAAAGAATCCTCAAGGCAACCAGAACAAAGAACACCATAACCTATCAAGGAAAGCCCATCAGACTACCATCAGATTTCTCAATAGAAACTCTACAAGCCAGAAGGGAATGGAAAAAAGTGTTCAAAATATTAAAGGAGAAAAATTACCAGGCAAGAATCCTATACCCAGTAAAGTTATACTTTAGATATGAAGGAGTAATAAAGACCTTTGCAGACATACAAAAAAACAAAGGAATTCTCCAGCACAAGGCAGGCATTTAAAGAAATACTGAAGGAAGCAATTGAACCTGAAACAAAAAGAACAAGTAAATAGGGATAAACTGGAACAACAAAAATATTAAAAAAAGGGGAGGAAGTAAAGACTTAAGTTTCCAAAGAGAATGGAGATAAGAAACATCCTTAAGAAAAGGAACCACTGAAAATATGAAATTTTTATTTATACAAAATTCATGGTAACCACTGAAAAAGAACTTAGAATAGGGACACATAACAATAAAATAAGAGAATACAGAAAAAAATCAGTCATAAACATCATCAAACTAAAATAATCAATGGGAAGAAAAAAGCAAGGAAGCAATAAATAAAAAAAAAAAGAGCTACCATCAAACAAAAGATAAAATGGCTATAGGAAATCCTCATATATTGATCATCACCCTAAATGTAAATGTAAATGTAAATGGACTGAACTCACCATTAAAAAGACACAGAGTAGCAAACTGGATTAAAGAAAAAAAATAACAACCTTATGCTGTCTACAAGAGACACACCACAGTAACAAGGACAAACACAGACTGAAGGTGAAAGGGTGGAACAAAATATTCCAAGCAAATGGCACCCAGAGAAAAGCAGGTGTAGCCATACTTATATCTGATAAAGCAGACTTCAGGATCAAAAAGATAATGAGACAAATATGAACATTTCATAATGACAAAGGGGACAATACAACAAGAAGATATTACACTTATTAATAGATATGCTCCCAAATAAGAAGCACCAAAAATTACAAAGCAACTATTAACAGATCTAAAAGGAGAAACTCAGAAAAACACAGTTATATTTGGGGACTTAAACACCCCATTGACAGCCATGGACAGATCGTCCAAACAGAAAATAAACAAAGAAATATCAGCTTTAAATGATACATTAGAGCAACTGGACATAATTGACATTTACAGGACACTTCATCCTAAAACACAGGACTATACATTCTTTTCTTGTGCACAGCAAATTTAAGAAGATTGAAATCATACCAAGTGTATTCTCTGATCACAAAGTTTTGAAATTGGAGATTAACTACAAAAAGAAAGCAGGAAAAACCACATATAATGGAGATTAAACAATATGTTATTAAAAAATGACTGGATCAAAGAAGAAGTAAAAGAAAAGATTTAAAAATACATAGAAACACATGACAATGAAAACACAACATATCAAAATTACTGGGATGCAGCAAAAGTAGTAATAAGAGGGAGATTTATATCACTACAGGCCTATCTGAAGAAACAAGAAAAGTCACAAGTAAACAACCTAATATCACATCTTCAAGAACTAGAAAAAGAAGAACAAAAACCACCCAAAGCCAGCAGAAGGAAGGAAATAATAAAAACTAAAGCAGAACTAAATTAAATAAAAAATAAAATAAAAATAAAAAAAGGAAATGCAGCAAAGAGCTGGTTCTTTGAAAAAATTATTAAAATTGACAAACCGCTGGCTAGGCACACCAAGGGATAAAGAAAACACACAAATAATATGAATTAGGAATGAAAGAGGGGAAATTACAACTGATACCATATAAATACAAAGGATCACACAAAAATACTATTAAGGATTATAAGCCACCAAATTTCACAACCTAGATGAAATGGACAATTTTTTAGAAATGTATAGTCTACCTAGACTGAATCAAGAACTGAATAACCTAAACAAATCAATCAACAATAAGAAAATTGAAACAATCATCCAAAACCTTCCCAAAAGCAAGAGTCCAGGACCAGATGTCTCACTAATGAGTTTTACCAGGCATTCAAAGAGGGATCCTTCTCAAACTTTTCCAAAAAATTAAAGAAGAAGTAATACTTCCCAACTAATTTTATGAAGCCAACTGTACCCTAATACCAAAGTCTGGCAAGGATGTCACAAAAAAAGAGAACTATAGACCAATATCTCTAATGAACACCGATGCAAAAACCCTAAACAAAATACTAGCAGATAGAATCCAACAATGCATTAAAAAGATGATACATCATAATCAAGTGTGATTCATCCCAGGGGCATAAAGATGGTTCGACATACTCAAATGATCAATGTGATATACCACATAAACAAAATTAAAGATAAAAACCATTTAATTATATCAATTGATGAAGAAAAAGCACACAAGATACAACATTCATTTATGGTCAAAACACTTAATAAAATGGGTATAGAAGGAAATTACCTCAACATAATAAAGCCCATATATGACAAACCCTCAGTGAATGTCATACTGAATGGGGAGAAACTGAAACCTTTTCTTCTAAAATCAGGAATGATATCCCCTGTCACGCACTGCTACTGAACATAGCGCTAGAAGTTCTAGCCAGAGCCATTAGGCAGGAAAAAGAAATAAAAGGCATCCAAATTGGAAATGAAGAAGTCAAACCGTTACCTTTTGCAGACAACATGATCCTTTATATAGAAAACCCTAAAGACTCCACCAGAAAACTGTTAGAAATAATGAATACAGTAAAGTTGCAGGATATAAAATCGATGCACAAAACTCCACAGCAGTTTTATATACAAACAACAAAACTTCAGAAAAAGAAATGAGAAAAACGATACCGTTTGCAACCAACCCAAAAATGAAATATTTAATAATAAACTTAAAGAAAAACATGAAGGACTTATACATGGAAAACTATAAGACACTATTAAAAGAAATTGAAGAAACTACAAAGAAATAGAAATTTATTCCATGTTTATGGATGGTAAGAATCAACATAGTTAAAATGGCCATATTACCCAAAGCAATATACCAATTTAATGCAATTCCCATCAAAATCCCACAGACATTCTTTCAAGAAATAGATTTTTAAAATTATCAGATTCATGTTGAAACACAAAGGCCCCAAATTGCCAAAGCAATACTCCCCCCAAAAATAAGGCTGGAGGCATCAAACTCCCTGACTTCAGTCTATAGTACTATAAAGCAGGGGTGTCAAACTGGCAGCCTGCAGGCCGCATGCGGCCCCCAAGGTAATTTTTTGTAGCCCACGATGCTCTGAAATAAAATGAAAATAGAAAAAAATGTTATGAAGAAAATAGTGCTTAGGGGTGATTGAGGCAATACCGTACACACAATTCCCTCATTAACCCTTTAACTACTGAAGACGAGTATACACGTGGCCCAGTGCCTTTCCTGGGGGCCTGTGGGCGTGTATAAACGTGTTGACTCAGTTCCGGCGACGTTTGTAAATGTGATGTGGCCCGCGTGAATCTTGCCTGTTGCACCAAATGGCCTGTGTTTTAATTGAGTTTGACACCCCTGACATAAAGCATCAAAAATCATAACAGCTTGGTATTGCCAGAGAAACAGACACACAGACCAATGGAAGAGAATCAAAAACTCAGAAATAAACCTACAAATATATGGACAGATAATCTTTGACAAAGGAGCTAAAACTATGCAATGGGGAAAATAAAGCCTCTTCAGTAAATGGTGCTGGGGAAATTGGAAAACCATATGCAAAAGAATGAATAAAACCTGCGAACGGTCACCATATACCAAAATTAACTCAAAGTGGATTAAGGACCTCCACATAAGATCTGAAACCATAAAGGGCATAGTGGAAGGCATTGGCACTAAACTTATAGACCTTGGACTCAGAGAGCACTTTAATTAAGAACTTGACCCCAAAGGCAAGGGAAGTACAAGCAAAAATAAATGAATGGGACTATATCAAACTAAAAGCTTCTACACAGCAAAGAACATGGTCAACAAAGTAAAAAGAAAACCAACAGAATGGGAGAAAATATTTGCAAATAATGTCTCTGATAAGCGGCTAATATCTAAAATATATAAGAACTCATACAACTCAACAACAAAAAAAACAAACAATCCAATTAAAAAATGGGCAGAAGACTTAAACAAGCACTTCTCTCCTGAAGACATACAGACAGCCAACAGATACATGAAAAAATGCTCAACATCACTAGCAGTTAGGGAAATGCAAATTAAAACCACAATGAGATACCACCTCACAACTGTTAGAATGGCTATAACCAATAAGACAAGTGATAACAAGTGCTAGAGAGGCTGTGGAGAAAAAGGAACCCTCAAACACTGATGGTGGGAATGTAAATTGGTACCACTATGGAAGGCAGTGTGGAGATTCCTCAAAAAACTAGGAATGGAATTGCCATATGACCCAGCAATCCCCCTCCTGGGTATCTACCAAAAAAACCTGAAAACCTTATCCTCAAAGATATATGTACCCCAATGTTCATCGCAGCACTGTTCACTGTGGCCAAGTCGTGGAATCAACCAAAGTGTCCTCTGATAGATGACTGGATAAAGAAGTTGTGGTACATTTTTACAACAGAATACTACTCCGCAATAAGAAAAGATAAAATTCAGCAATTTTCGACAACATGGACGGACCTTGAAAACATATTCTTAAGCAAAGTAAGTCAGACTAAAAGAATCAGGAAACATATGACCTCTCTTATAGGTGGAATATATAACTGAAAGTAACAAAGAAACAAAGACTCATGGACACAGTCAATAGTTTAGTGGTTACCTGAGGGTAAGTGGGGAGGTGGGTGGGAGAGATGGGTGGGGGAGAGTAGGGTGGGGGAATCAAACATACGGTGATGGAAAGTGAGCTGATTCTGGGTGGTGAGCACGTAATGCAATATATAGACAATGTAATATAGAACTGTATACCTGGAAACAATATAATTGATACCAATCAATGTCATCCCAATAAACTTAACAATAAAAAAAAAGAGAAAGCATATTTTCTTATGGCTGACTAGTATTCCATTGCATATGTATATGTGCCGCATCTTTATCCAATCATCTATATAAGAACACTCCAGCTGTTTCCATGTCTTGGCCACCGTAAATAATACTGCAGTGAACATTAGGGTACATATATCTTTATGAATAAATGTTTTCAGATTTTGGGGGTAGATACCCAGAATTTGGATTGTTGGGTCATATGGTTAACTGTATTCTTAATTTTTTTTAAGATTTATTTTATTGTTTTTGACAGAGAGAGAGAGAGAGAGAGAGAGAGACAGAGACAGAGACAGACAGAGACAGAGACAGAGAGAAGGGGGACGGCCCAGAGCAGTCTCCATAGATGTATGGCATCAGTTTTTGACATGGTTTCGTTCCCCCAAGCGAGTCAGGGGCTGAACCAGGGGGCAAGAACCAAACTGGGGGCCTCCTGCATGGGAAGCACACCCCAGTTCAGCATATGGGTCCGCACAGGTCGGGACCGGGATTCATTCCTCTGATCCCAGGGCTGCAAAACAAGCGCTTAATCCACTGAGCCATCCCGTTTTCCCTTCTATTCTTAATTTTTTGAGGAACCTCCATACTGTTTTCCACATGGATGGATCTTGAGAAAAATTGCTAAGCAAAGTAAGTCAAATGGAAAATGTCAAAAACCCTGATTTCACTCTTCTGTGGAATATAAAATTGAAAACAACAAATAAACAGAGCAGACCAAGCAAAAACTGATAGACACAGATAACAGTAATTACCAGAGGGATAAGGGGTTGGGGGAAGGTAGAAGATGGTAAAAGGGGTCAAATGTATGGTGTCCCAAGGAGACTTGACTTCGGGTGGTAAACATACAATGCAATATACAGATGATATATTATAGAATTGTACACTTGGAACATATATAATTTTATTAACCAATGTCACCCCAATACAATATAAAACTGAATTTCAAAAAAAAGTAAAGAATAAAGTAAACGGTGTCCCAAAATTCACACAAGATTTGAATTTTGCGTCACTTGTGCGGTCAAGTGTTGCCAATGAAAAAGACAGCGTGACAGCTGACAGTTTAGGGTTATTAAAAATGGAGCGCTACATGAAAGAACAACGCGTTTTCATTGTTGAGCAATGAAAATTTACAATATTTAATTATAAACCTGTGTTTTCTATCAAAATTACTTCTTGCGTGAATTTTGGGACACCCTTTACAAGGCAACTTTCTAAAAAAAAAAGAAAAGATCAAAAGCAGGGCACTTACAGGTCATGTATCAGAAAATTCAGTCTATCCACCTATTTGCCTTTCTGATTGAGCTCATTTAAGATTTTTGGAATCTATATGGAAAAACTAATGTCAACTATGGAGACTGCTCTGGGCACCTCCCCCTTCTCTCTGTCTCTGTTTCTCCCGGTCAAAAATCAATAAAAGAAATCTTAAAAAAAAAAAAAAGAAGATTTTTGGTAACTACACACATGTTGTCCGCTTTCCTAAGACAAAAGATTTGTGGGGAAACGTTTACCCAGAGAAACAACGGAGACAAATAGAAGGCCCCGCCCCTCGCTCCCGCCAATCTCAACAGGCGCCCTCGCTCGGTTTTTCCCCAGCGAGCTGATTGGCTGCGTGGCCTCGGGGCCCCACGGAAGGGGCGGCGGTTGCCAGAGAAACCACTGGTTGGTAACTAGCTCCCGCTGGCACCTTAGGGGGCACGCTGACATAGCAAGCAGATCTAGGAATTCTCCTGCTTCCGCCTCAGGCCCTTTGCCTTCTTTCCTAGCTTTCACACCCTGCACTGTCCCCCGCTTTCCGCTCGCTCCCTCTTAGCCCAGCCAGGGCGCAGCGCACAGGTAGGCTTGCTGGGGTAGTCTCTAACATTTGCTAGCGTCGCCCTGTGCGCCCCTTCCCATCTCTTTCAGAGCGATGGGGTGGCGGGCTGACGTCACGGCGACGTGCCGACGCAACGGTGGGGGCGTAGGCTCTCCTTTGGGAAAAAGAAGTTTGGGGCTTGGTTGGTTGGTGGGTGGGCCTTTGGCGGGCCGGACCTTGGGTGTTTGGAGTGGGGTTGATGGTGGGTCCCAGAAGTGAAAATTTCTTGAGTGCCCCTAGTGCTGGGTCTCAGCTCCCTTATGCCCACACCTTCTGTATCCTGGATGCCCGGGCTGGGAAAATAGCGAGGCTCCTAGGAAGGGTGCGGTCCCTAGGAGAGCAGAGCAGCCCTTAGCCAAGGCAGGCTTAAGAACCAAGCCCGAATCCCTAACCGGGCGGGCCTCGGGCATGGCGGGGTTTCTTTACAAAATAGACTATAGCTGACCGTGGAAGGCCCTGGGGCTCCATAAGTGAAGACTACTCAAGGAAGTCTCTGAGGGTAATTGCTTCTCCACGTCCTTTTAGGTGCTAGCCTCTGTAGGAAACGCCTTCACGTGTGTGGCCTTGGGCAGGTCAATTCATGTTCCGGGTTTCAGTTTCCTCATCTGTAAAGGGAGGACAATAATAGTCCTGTTGGAGTAGCGGTTACAAAAGAGATTAAGCCAGTGCCAGGTTTTGAGTATAGGTGGTTAATAAGTGCTGCTTGTTAATGAGAAAGCCATTGTAAACAGTGGCTGGTTCTAAGGATGGGTCTATTGCAGCAACAAAAGTTTCCCTCAGGCGTTGTAAGATATCAGGTGATTTTGAATGAAAGGAGTACTTGCAGTAGTTTTAAACGCCACTTGTAGAAGGAACCAACCGCAGAAGACTGTTTGCTTCTGAAATTAGTCTGATTCCCTTCTGCTTACAATAAAATGTCATGTTTGTAATTCTTTAATAATAACATACAGATATCCTTAACAGCTAGGTATCCTATTTTTGCTTTTCTTTTTCTCTGATTTCGCAACTCATGTGTATTAATATCGTTTTTGTATCCCAAACACCCAAAGGTATGAGAAAGGGCTTTATTTACATTACTATTAATCATTGTGTCTGGTCTGTACAAATGAATGAGACACAAGTCTAGCAATGAGGTTGACTTAACATTTACCCACTGGGCACAATTTTGTTGGAAGTCAATAGTTTTTCCTGGGCTCTGGTTTAGTAGGACACGGCCAATTTATGACTACATTGAAGATGATTTGTAACAATTCTGCAAAGAATAAATCTTGAAAGAATCATTTTGAAGATAAGAGTTGGTTCTATATAGATAACCAGGAATGGTGATTGAGGATAATTATTATTTTTATAAAGATGGAAAAATTTGAAGAGTAGACCTGATGGGAAAGTAGCTTTAGCAGAGTGAGCCAAAAGGGCCTTAAACAAAAACCCCATCCATAGGTGCTTCTACTTCATTCTGTTCAAACCTCACCACAACTTTGGCTGACAAGGGTTAGTCTCATGTAGTAGAAGAGAAAACCCACTAGGCCCATTGTGGCTAAGTGTTGTCTATGACAGGTGGACCCAAAAAATTCAGAATTGATGAGTCTGAACCAGTATTCTTTCATTTTAATATACTGCCCCCGGTCATCAAGGAATGGTTAAATACGTTCAGTCTACCTGTACTCTGAGAAGGAAGAAATAATACTTGTAAAAGATTTTTTTTCAATCTGGTCTAAGTTAGTTTTGTTTCTTAAAGGGATGGCTGTCATTTTCTAGAACTTCTATGTGGAGCAATCCCTTAAGATTGGTCAGGGGTAAATGAGGTGTTATATTTGATCACTTCTTTCTATACTGACCTCTTGCTATTCTGGCATTCTAATTCTTATTCCTTCATGGCTCTTCATGTTTTTTATCACTAGTGGAAACAAGTTTTGATCTCTTCAAAATTTTTATTTGAAAAGAATGTTGGGATTCATCTCTCAGGTACCCTAATAACCAGTTTGGCTCCTGCTTCTCGGCTCCCCTCCATATGCCTAGCCCGTTTTCCAAAATACCACTGGATTTGTCTTTTAAAGACGCACCTCTGATCTGCCATTCCCCTGCTTAAAAATATTTAATGGTCTGTCTGGACCTTTAGGAAAAAATCCAAGCCTTTGAGTATGGCAGACAGTTAGTTACCACTTACAGTGTGTCAGGTCTCCTGTTTTGCCATTTGACCTTGCAAGTCCTGTTTCCTCAGGCTTCCATGCTCTTGCTGGCACTTTATCTTCTACCTGGAATGCCTTTTGCTGTTCTCTTTTGTCGAGCATAAACTTGTTCTGCAGGACTGAGTTTCCACCTCCTCTGGGATGTCTCCCAGGATCCTGCCCGTTGGTACTAGGTATCCTCCTATCCACTCTTATGAGACCCTATGAGTTCCCTATCACACCGTTTAGCACCCTGGATTTTAGAGCTCTGCCCATTATCTGCACTGT
>PVKE010006063.1:32952-56113 GCA_004027555.1 Craseonycteris thonglongyai
CTTCAGTGCATAGTTATTTCTATTTTACTTTTTGACAGATAGAGAGAGAGACAGAGACAGAGACAGTTAGAGAACCGAACTGTGGGAACTCCCCAGTTCAGCACGTGGGTCCTGCCTGGGCCGGAGCCGGGATTCGATCCTCGGTCCTCGTGGCCTCAAAGCGAGCACTCAACCCGCTGAGCCGTCCCGGCTTTCCCCTTATTTGTATTTTAGCATCTGATGTTTTTTGGTTCCAAACTGAGTTCCACCACTTCCTTACATGTAATCTTGGCCATGCTATTTGTCTTATCTAAAACTTTCTTTTTTTTTTTTTCATATGTAGCTTTTGAATGTTAATAGCAACTTTGTAAGGATTTTTGTGATGTGGTATTTATCAAGTCAGTCATTTCTCAATAAATGACAGCAATTGTTTCCATGTTGAAGGGAAGGAAAATGCTTTATGTTTAGCTGGTAAAGGATGCTGACTTTACTTGAGATTAGGCAATATTCTGAATATCTTTAGTCTAGTCTTCTCATGGATGATTGGGTTCCATATAGGAATCCCCTTCACTTCAAAAGTGTTGCAGTTCAATTAATAAATTATTTCATACCCTAACATACATTAGAAACTAACCTATGCCCTTCACTGTGTTAGGTGTTTTTTGAGGGCAGAGAGTGATGGGTATGAAATTTGCTTCTACAGATTTAGTAGCAAGTTTAAAAGAAAATTAAAATATGAGCATTTATGGCACAATTAAATTCTAAACTATATGATTCTAAAAATGCAATTAGAACTAGATGTTTAGGATTCTTGATGGGTTGGAGCTGCCGGGGATATTTTGGGAAGGGAAAGTGAGTGAGTATTGAAGTATGAATCCCTTATTTATGCATCAGTTACTCTTGCTGTCACCTTTTCCCCCCATATTCAATCTGCAACCTTGTTATATTTAAGTTTATTTATTATTGGACAGAGGCTTAGCTAATTATTTTTTAAAATTTTTTTTTATTTTTAGATTTATTTTATTATTTTTGACAGAGAGAGAGAGACAGAGAGAAGAGGGAGGGCCAGAAAAGTTTCCATAGTTGTCTGTAATCAGTTTTCAACGTGGTTCGGTTCCACACAGTTGGGTGGGGGCTGCACAGGGTGGGAACTGGGCTGGGGCCTCCCACGGAGGCCGTAGAAGGGTAGGGGCAAGAACTGAACTGGGGGCCTCCTGCATGGGAAGCACACCCCAGTTTAGCACATGGCGTGGGTCTGCACAGGCTGAAGCTGGGATTTGATCCTTTGTCCCTAGGGCTACAAAGCCAGATCTTAACATGCTGAGACATCCTGGCTTTCCCATAGCTAATTGTTTATAGTCATGTGCCACATAATGACATTTTGGTCAATACTGAACTGTATATACAACGGTGGTCCCATAAAATTATAATGGAGCTTAAGTTTTTCTGTTGTGTAGTGACATCATAGCCATCCTAACATCATACCACAATACATGACATGTTTATGGTGATGCTGGTGAAACAAACATGTGCTGCCAGTTGTATAAAATTATACCACATACAATTATGTACATTACATAATATTTGATAGTGATAATAAACAATTATATTACTAGTTTGTGTATTTACCACATTTACATTTTACTACATTTTAGGGTACTCTCATTATATTAAAAAAAGCTTGCTGTAAAACATTGTCATATTTTGCCAGCAGCACCCTTATATATCTCCTGTTTAATGTGTCTCTTGATTGTGTCATTTTTTTTCATGTGCTGGATTTAATCTCATGTTGTTTTGTACAGTAACTTGCTGTGCAGGCTTGTAGCCTAGGAGCAATGGGCTGTACCATGTAGCCTAAGTGTGTGGGAGGCTTTACCATCTGGGTTTGTGTAAGTGCACTCTATGATGTTCACACAATGATATTACCTAATGTTATATTTCTCAAAACATATCCTTGTTGTTAAGTGGTCCATGACTGTATGTTAACCTCTCTATATCAGAAAATATTTTTTTCCAGTTTTGGTAGCTTTTACTCATAAAATCTATTTTCCATCTGTGGTTATTTTTACTCTTTGCCTATGTCCAAATTTCTTTTTCTTTTCTTTCTTTTTTATCATTATGGAGTCTGAAAAGCTACACAGTACTTCTCTAGTAAACTCTTGACTCGTGTCTAGAATAATGAGAAATGAGCAGCATTCCTACATAGCCTTTATGTACTTTGTGTTCCTTTCTGAATATTTCATAGTAAATTTTTCAGTAGAAGTGGTGTGCTTTTCTTTGAAGGCAATGGGAGCTAATTTTACAAGAATTAATGTTTGGCAAAACAAATTGAAATCTACAAGATTCATATGCTTTTCTCTTCAGATAGATTAGTTTTAAATGCTTATTTGTGTGCAACTGCTTAGTTTAGTTAGAACAATCTAGATGCTAAGGAAGGTTATGGGTTATGATCTTTCTTTTCTCTGATTATGGCCAGCATCATGGTCCCTGAACAGCCATTCCTCAAATGCTTGTTGTTGGCCCAAATGGAACATAGTTTAGCAAGTTTAGCTGGATCAGCATACACCCATGATCATGCCTGGTAAAACCTTTATATGCTTTTTTGGTAGGGGACTGGTAAAGTCATCTCTATATTGGAAATACTATTCTTTAAACATTAAAAATATTTTTAAATTGTTAGTCTTTAGGGACTTGATCTTTACATATGAGTGCAGAACACTTGTCTTTGTTTCACCACTAACAAGTTTTACAAAAGTATAATGAATAAATTTGTCAATTGGCAGTATTATTCTACATAATTGAAAACATTTTCTTGTGAAAAATCTGCTTTTCATGTAAGAATGCATTTGATCCACTAAATTGATTGTTTTGTTTGTTTGTTTTTTGTGAAGGTAGAACTTCTTAAAGAAAATTACTGCATTGTTCTTCAGCACACATATGTTTTTGGTTATAATATTGTCACAGCACAAAAATAGTGGAGTGCCTTGGAACCTCTACACAGTTTTTATCCTGGAAACTATTTCTAGATTGTAAGAATATGATTGTTGATCATTTCTATGGAAATATCTGAGGCTTGATTTATATAATTCTCTGCTTTGTGTTTTGTGGAATCAGTAATAAAGATAACCTGTTAGAATGTTGGACTGAAAGTCATTCTAAAATCCCTATTTTTATAATGTTTATCTTTTAAGAGAGGACACAGTTTTATAGGTGATAAAGCAGAAAAACGTATAATTTTATCTTGTGATAAAACTTTTAGAAAAAACGTTTAGCTTCAGTAGCAAACAGAGCTAAGTAAGAACTCACTTAAAAAACTGATATCAAGTTGAATTTTATCTTATAAAATATTTTGTACAAATTAACGATCCTTATCTTCTTACATTGGTTCTTGAAATTTTGTTCCAAATATACAGGATCCATTTTTTTCTTTTAATGATCCTAGAAAAGGTGAGTCAAGGGATGAATAAGTAAAAAGCAACAGTCTTTATTCATATATTCATTAACTGCTTTAAGCCTTGTGCCCTCTCCTTCAATTATTACTTAATTTTTACATGTCTTATTGGTGCTGAAGAGTCAAATGTATTATAAATATGACATACTTTCTTGAGAATCCAGTATACAGTGAAAGAAATATTTAAGCAATTAGTGGCTGAAGGATATATAGCATTTCCTTTCTGAGTGGGATAGCAATTGCACCTGAACTAATCAGTAGATGATAGTTCTTTTGATTGGAGTGAATTTTTCAGATTATATTTTTCTTCACTCTCAGGTTTGGCTTTTTAATTGATTTTGTATATCTATATATTTTAATTCTTTTAGACTATAGATAGCTCAAATATTGTTATTCCCTAATAATAGATTATGCGTGTTTGCAGGATTCAAGCAGGTCATCTTAGACTATCTGTAGGCTATTCAGCAGTCCCCTTTGGACATATGTTGCTGGTATTTCAGAAGTATAACCATGCTTTTCATCGGCCTATACCCTAAATATAGTAGACTGTCCATTAACAGGAACTGAAGCAACCTGCACTTTCAAAGAAATCTTGCTTGTTGCTTGAGATTTTGCTGGTTGCTTGAGTTCTAGTTAATAGAGAGTCTACTTACATTTATCTGGTGTCTACCAATCTTGGTAGGTGCCAGTTAAGTGAGAATCTATTGTATTGGCCTCCGTGGTCTATAGAACTCTCATACAAAAATATATGCCGACACTTTGGAAGGTTTCTGAATTGTTAATTAAATATTGTGAATAATTTTCAACCTATAATTTTACATCTACCTAAAGTATTGAAAGTTCTTGAATATATATATATATTTTTTATAACAGATATAAAAATAAATTACAAAGAAATAAATATCTGAAAAATGCAGAAAATCTTAAATATTTGATTTTATATTAACATAAAATGAAACCAGGAAGACATGTCGCCATATATTAGAATTGTGAAAACACAGTCTTGACTACTGAAGCAGTAACTTATTAAACTGGAGCAGTTTTAAAGAAATTCATAAATAATCACATTTTTAAAATGACATCTCCAAGTTTGAATTAAAACAATTATATTATTCAGTGAAACTTAGATGTAATGTCATCTATACATTCATTGTCACTAAAGAATATCCTAGATTGAGCTGAGAAATAAGAATGAGTGAATTTAATTTTGAAAGGTCTACTTTCAAGGGCATAACTTATCTTCTTTGTAGCTATTGTTGTCAAATACTCTCAAAACTGTTAAATTTCTACTGTTCTAGGCTTAGGTAATATAAACATTTTCTATTGGATGAATCTAATAAAATTGAGCACCATAAACCCATGATTTTTATATTTGATTTTTGGTCTGACTGTGTTAAGATATTAGTATAAATACTTCAAGAAATAGACTAATAAAATATACTACATTCTTCTGATTATATAGAAAATAGTGGGTTTTTGGAAACTACAAAAATTGGCCATTGTTGAGTGGTTGTGCTATGTAATTTTGATAAGGTTTTGATCTAGTTTGTGAAGTATTATTGTTTTATATGTCTTCAGGATTTTTATCTTATGTCATAGGGTAATGACAGAAGAAGAGAATCTAATGAAATAATGAAATAAGTTTAATAATTAAAATATTTCCTAGCTTTCAGCTAATATGGAGGAGTTGCTGTGGAAGCCACCTATAAATCCATTTACCGAATTTATGGAAAAGCCTGCAAATGATGGAAGTCATTCAGAAGAGCTCTTTTCTCATTTTAAAAGTACAGCAGAGAATGAACATTTACCACAGTGTGCCAGTAAAAGTCATCTCAGCTGGTAGTCTCATCAATAGGGAATATCTAATCTTTTGATTTTAGGATTTCATACTTTGTTCATATTCTAAATCATTTGAATCAAATACGGCATTCCAGAATATCTTTTTTAAATCTAGTAATTAACATTTATGTAATCTGATTGTAAATGTACTCATTTAGCAGAATTTGGCCAGTTTTTTGAATCTTAATGAAAACAATTAAAAATGAAAAACTTTAAAAAATTTGTAAAAGTATGAAGTGCTTTAAAAAAAAGGTCTATGAAAATATAAATACTGTGAAATATTGGAAATATAGTTAATGAGTACTAATTCATTGTCACTTGGTATGTTGCTATATAACAAATACATGTTATATTTTGCTTCTTTAGAATGGGAAATAAACTCATTTATATTACTCATTGGTTCCCAAAATGACAATCTTAAAATTATCATTATTGTCACTATGAATGGTTTATGCAGCTTCTAGTTTAACTTGTTATAAATGAAAATAATTGGTCATATAGAATTATTCTTGACTTTCTGTCCATGGTTTTTAATAATGAACAACTGTCTTTCACAGCCAGGATCTTCTTAGGCTCATCACTTTAAGCCAGTGGTGCTTAAGAGCACCATCGACTTTTTGACATCAGTTGTTGATGAGCTGTTATATTATGTTCTATAAAGAAAGAATAAAGCTGCCAAGTAAAGGAAGACCTGGGATCTTATTTATAAATATTGAAAAAGGTCCTTCAAACTTAATGATACATAGATTTTTATTGCAAATAACTCTGTGCTTATATAAAAATAAAATATAAGTGAAATAAATAAATTAAGGTATTCTCACACTAGTCTAACTCTTCTGAGTCACTTTTTGACTCAAGAGTTGTCCTTGATATTAACCCTTTTTCATTTAGAAAAAAAAAGTGCAGTTCGCTTGCTGCATTCATTTAATTTTACATAAACACTCTCTTTGAGGCTGAAGCACAGCTGACTGGTTGTGTGAAAACAAAATATAAAAATGATCCCAGTCTTAATGTAACAGAAATGTATATGATCAGTATTTAATAATTTGGAAGGTAATGTTAGGACTGTAATCTGTAAGTTATCTCGGGGTAAACACTGCAGCCGCAGCTGGTGAGTTTTTTCGGGGCAAATGGAAAAGGGTTAAGACTATCGGTGATATGATATTTCTTAGGTGCATCTCTAACTGAAATAAAATTTACTGCTGCTGGTCTCTTACAATATATAACAAGTCTACATTGGAGTCTTGCTTCTGGAATGTTGCTAAGCATTCCTATTTCACCAACTCCCTCAACCCCTGTCTATGACCCTTGGTTACTAATAATTAAAAAAATGCTGTGCCCCATCTCTGGATGTTTGGCAAAGTATTAGACACATGTTCTACTTGTTTTATGCAAGATAGACAGCTCAGAACTGCCTGCTGACTGACAAAGATTGTTAGAAGCATACTGATTTTGGTATGTACAAATTTGACTCTCCCCATCCCTCAAAAATGTATCTTACAGTGATAACACCATAGTACCTAGGTTAACCATAATCAAGAAGGGAAATATTGTCAGTTTAGTTCTGAATGATAATTATTATAAAGCCAAATGTGAAGGAATTTTAGGTATCTGGAGAACTTCAGTTTTTTTGTGTTCCATTTGTTTAGCTTCATTCTTCTGGAGGAATTTTTTTGTGAACAGTAAATTTCAAGAAAGGTTTGGCAATAAGGTCTAGAAATAAATATTTTGGGTTTGGAGTGAGAGGGAAGGGAAGAAAAGACAAACATTAACACAGATCGTTTTACAAACTAGAAAAGGGATGTTGAGTAATTATCAAATAGCACAGCGAAATATTGCTGTTGGTGGTCTTTGTGTTTTACATATCTTAACATTTTAAAAGCTATCTTTCCATTTATAGTGAAATAGAAAAAAATGCAAGTATAGGGGAAAAACTTTTACATTTTCAGTGACAGTTTATTGTTATATTATTTAGATAGGTTATGCTTTAGCTGCATAAAAATATGCCTTATGTGACATTTAACTTAAATTTTGTTCGTACGTTTCTAATTAGTATAAAGCAGGACGTCCTAAATGAAAAGACTGAATTGGAAATGACACTTAAGGAAGCCGAGTTGGCAACCTGCTCTGTAGAATTACTTCTGCCTTTATTTAAGGATACCATTGAAGAAATTAGTTTTGAAAATGTGAGTACTTGACTTGTGAACATCTAATAAAATGAAAAGCTAGCATAACACGTACTCTGATTGCACAGAGATCTCATATCTTAAAATAGTTATGCTCACATACTGGTATTTGATATTTAAAAATGCAATTTTTGTCAGTGTTCTTTATATATATGTCATTAACTGTAATTTTTTTCCTCAAAGATAATCTCAGGCACGCACTTGATAAGAGGCTAAGCTGGAAACTGTGTACCTTGGTGCTTGATTTACCTGTAGTTGAGTTAGAGAGTCAACTTTTCTCAAGAGTGAACTTAAGACCAGAATATACTGAGAGATGAAATGTACCTATTTTCTATAGTGTTATGTGGAATAGAAACCTTTATTCTAAAACTTCAGTGTACTAAAGTTTGTCCTAGGGAGAAAAAATTTAGATTATATTCTATTAGTTGTTTTTTTTTTAATAAATGCCTGAAAGGCTTTAGGGTTTAAGCCCTTTTTTAAATTTTATTTTACTTTATTATGTAACAGATCTTATTACTATTAATAAATTTGGCATAGTCTATACTATTACTATGTATATAATGATTTTGTTACTGGGAAAAAGTATTCTGTGATAATATTAACATTATATATGTTAAATGTCTTAATGCTATGTCTTAACATATGTATGTGGTTCTTATATTTTGTTAGGTTAATCTTTCTGCATTCAATTTGGAGAAGATTTTTAAGCAGAATGAAATATTAACAAAAGAATTAGACACTTTTAAATGTGTAAAACAAGCTTTAGAACATCTTAGAAAGACAGAATACCAACAAGTAAGGAACATTAAGCACTAAGTTAAGTGATATTTTTCATTTGAAGGCTGTATTATTTCTGTAGGAATTAAAGTATTTGGTATATTTGAAATGGAAACAATTCCTGAATTTTTGTTTGAAATGGCAATCATTAAATTAAACCCTACTTTTAATGCTTTATAAATAGTTCTACATGAAAGCAGCATAATTTTATAGAAAAAAATATTTTTTTATTTTATATTTCAAAAACTTTAATTATTTGTTATAATGTTATCACTCATTTTAACTGATTACAATAAGAGTTTAAGCTCTTATGTACATTATAGTTATAGTTATATATTCATGTGTTCCTTTTTTTCATAACAGTTTCATTGTCATATAATTCAGATACCATATGATCCACCCATTTAAAATGTACAATTCAACAATTTTTAGTATATTCACAAAATTATGTAGCCATCATCACAATTCATTTTGGAGCATTTTCATCATTACAAAAAAGAAACCCATGTCCTTTAGAAGTTTACCTTCCATCCTACCCACCCTTTCTTAGCTGATTATCTACTTTCTGTCTCTATGGATTTGCTGATTCTGAACATTAAGGGAATTATTAAATAGGTGGTTGTTCATGACAATGTTTTCAAGGTTCATCCATGTTGTAGCACTTCTCAGTGCTTCATTCCTGTTTATTGCTAAATACAGTTTTGTTGAATGGAAATACTTCTTTTATTCCATTTCTGTTGGTAGATATTTGGGTTGCTTCTACTTTTTGACTGTTAGGAATAAAGCTACTGTGAACATTCATTTACACATTGTATTTAGCCAAAGAAATGAAAACATATATGTATGCCAAGCAATTCCACTGTGTGCCCTTACAGAACATAAGGATGGGCTTTCTGAAGTCCATGAACCCTCTGTAATTGTATATATACAATTTTGCATTTCATGTACATGCATACATACCGTATGTACTTTAGGGTGAAAGGTATTTATAGCTTTTTCATGTTCTCAAGCAGGAGTATAACACAGTCAATAAGCAGTCTTCTGTGTTCTCATTTCAAATGTCCACAGAATTCTGTTACTGATTTGCTATAATTTAAAAATATTGGGGAAGCCGGGATGGCTCAGTGGGTTAAGCGCTCACTTTGCAGCGCTGGGGACCGGGGATCGAATCCCGGCCCAGGCCCGTGCGGAACCATATGCTGAACTGGGAGCTCCCTCAGTTCAGTTCTCTCTCTGTCTCTGTCTCTGTTTCTATCTCTCTGTCAAAAATAAAAATAAAATAAATGAAAATATTTAAAAATATTTCTTATTGATAAAATTAGGTTGTTTATAAGTTTTTTGTATTTACTAACAGCATTATGAGCTTCCTCTGTATACAAGATTTTTATAATTTTTATGTCATTGGCCTGTTCTTTCTGAGCCATTAATTAGAGATTAATTTGGTATAATAAATAATTTCATGAAGTGTGGACAAAACATGATTTGGAACACTTAGGCAAAAATCCATCTGCTTTTAACTTTTAAAAATTACGTTTATTGGTGTGACATTGCTTAGTAAAATTACATAGATATTAACTTTTCTAAAAATCTGTACTGTGTTTAGTATTTGTTCATACTAGTTTATTAATGGGTGCTTGTTCTACTTTCTGCTTTTTTATACAGAGTAATATGATTTGTGAACACTAATTTATAGCATCTTTTATATTTTCCACAGTTAGATGACAGTTTATCCAGCGTGTTAGAAAAGCTAACTGATCATGAAAGTGAAAATACTGTAAGTCTTTTCTACCCTTTGTGCCTATTCTTGTGACATTTTTTGTTTGTATGTTGCTTGGTGTTATAAAATTAGCCAACATTATTTAAGTTATGATATTTCTAATTCTTACATTTTGTTTGCTGAAGAATCTTAAGAAGAAAGTACTTGAAAAAGAAACCTATATCCAAGAACTTTCTTGTTTGTTTCAGAATGAAAAGGTAGGCAAATTTTGAGCTTAATAGATTTTCTTAATATTGATGCCTTTTTCTTCTTTCCCCCCTGACCCCGTATCCTCAGAAATAGACACAGAAAAGGGTTTTAGATTATTTGACTATTTCACAAGTTTTATGTAACAAGTATAACATCTTGATTTTTTTTTAAGGTTTTTTAAATTTTTTTCTTAGATTTTTATGGTGTGTCAGCATATTTGGCATAAACCACTGTTAGGAACTATGCATAAATTTGTATTATATTTCAATTTTAGTATAAAGTAAGGAATTTAGGTGTTTGTAGAAACATTTTAGATACACTCATAATTTTATTTAGGAAGAAAAATTGGAATTCTTATAAAAAGATAATTATCAGGAGCCAATATATAAAAGGAGGGAGGAGAAAACATCCTAAATAGCTTGACATAAAATACATTTTGTAATGGGGTGGAGGGTTGCAATTTATGTAGTGTTACTTTGCTTTTTATCAAGGGTTTAGATCATGTATAAATATGGGTATGAAGTTAAAGATTGTGGAGAAATATTTAACACATTTTTTGTTTTTTTCTGTTTTAGGCAAACACTTTGAAAGTAAACCGTTTTACACAATCAGTTAAAGTAGTACATGAACGACTTCAGCTCCAAATTCATAAAAAGGGAGCAGAGAATGAAAAATTAAAAGAATACATAAAGGTTATAAATACTTATATATTTTTATAGTTTATGGTAAAATTAATTATCTATTATAAAGACTTTCCTTAATTATATAATTTGCTAGTTTCAAAAGGATTCTTTCGAAATACATACTTGAGTCAAATGTTGGTTGGTCTTAAAATTTCTGGGCTGTCTGAAGATTTGCCTACAAATCCCAATATAAAAATACTACCTCTTTAGTATCAGTCTAGGAAGGATTTGTAGAGTTTGAATTACTTAAAAAAAATTTCTCATTATATAGTTAATTTATGCTTATTGTAGATATTTTGTAAAATATAACAAAAATTAAAACAATTAAAAAAAATTGAAACCAATGTTTACATTTTGGTATATAGTAATCCAGTCTTTTTTAAAAAATATATATTTTTATTTATTTATTTATTTTTGACAGAGAGAGAGAGATACAGAGACAGAGAGAGAACTGAACTGGGGGAGCTCCCAGTTCAGCACTGGCTGGGGCCAGGATTTGATCCTCTGTCCCCAGCGCCTCAAAGTGAGCGTTCAACCCACTGAGCCATCCCGGCTTCCCCTTTTTTTTACATCTATATATACATACTCATACATACTTAATAAACAGTTAATAAATGTTTATTATTTTTGTGTTTGTTACGAATGGTAATAACTTTAAGATCAGTTAATCTAGGTTTGGTGTTTAGAGAACCAAATAATCGCCTGGTATATAGTTTTAGCAGTATAAATAAGAATTTTTTAAACTTAAACTGAGTGGTTTAAATTGTCTTTAGGAAGTTTTACAGTCATATATCCATGAGAATTTGAGGTTGCTATATGATATGACACAAACTAACTGAATCTGTTGTCAATATTTTTCCCAAAGCTAAACAAAAAGTGTGGTCACTTTTAGAAGAGACATGTACAAAGATAATCTCCATTGAGTTTGGAGACTTCTGTGTTGAATTCATTTGCATTTGCACTCATGAATGACAGCAGATGTCTGCAATCTGTGGCACATATTTCAAGAGTGCATTTGAGGGTCTGTTTTGTTTTGTTTTGTTTTGTTTTGTTTTGTTTTCTCTTCAATGACAAAAAGCTTTTGCCTGTCAAAGGGACTTTAAGCAGGCTTATGAGGGATTTAAAATTTGTCCTCTGTCCCCCTACATGTGCTTTTTCTTAAAGATTTATTTTTATTGTTTTTGACAGAGAGAGATACAGAGACAGAGAGAAGGGGGAGGGCCCAGAACAGTCTCCATAGTTGCAAATCATTGGTTTTTCCACATAGTTTCATTCCACAGGTGGGCACAGGGCTGGACAGGGCAGGAACTGGGCTGGGGTCTCACCCCAATAAGAACTGAACTGGGGTCACTTCCCAGTTCGGCATATGGATCTGCATGGGCTGGGATTTGATCCTTGGTCCCCGGGGCTGCAAAGTGAGCTCTTAACCCACTGAGCCATCCCAGCTTCCCCTTACATGTGCTTTTAAGCACTTTCCCTCATGGATTCCAAATGTTTTTGGCATCAGTGCCCTCAGGCACCTCAAATGAATTAGAGTTGCTTTTGCATTGCTTGTCATTGTAAATTCGAGAGAATACATGTGATTTAAACATGTCAGATAATCAATCATCTACTACAGTTTATTTTGCTTACACAGTTTTAAATTTTATCCTTAAATAGAAGTTGGGGAAGTTTATGAAATTATTTTCTTTAATGCAAAAATGAAATATTGAGTGATATATTTTTTTAAGTTAGTTATTTTATATAAAAAATAATTTACTTCACCTTTGGTGTTTAAAAGGGTTGGAAAGGGTAGCAACTACTCATGGTGTGACGATGACACCCTGTGGTTTTGTAAAGGAATGACAACTATTTTCCATGATAGCTCGGTTTCTGTTAAGTGGATTGACTCTGTTCTTATTTATTTTTTCCCCCCGACTACTCATTAAAACATTTCCTGGTACTTTTTAGATTAAAATAGATTTTCAAAGACAATTGAGAATACAGCAGACTGTTCATTAACCAGAACTCAAGCAACTGGCATAATGTTGTTAACAGAGAGAGGATATACTTAGCATCAACCACACCCCGTGGGTGCCAGTTAACTGAGAATCTACTGTATTTTTCTCTTCCCCATTCTACTTACTCACTTTAAGGAGAGATCAAGTTTGTAATATTGCCTTGAAATTCTTAGATACTTAATACTCAAATACTTTAAGTACAAAGTCTTAAAATAATTTGGGGAAAAACAAAACAAAATGTGAGTAGTCACACTAAATCATATCCAACATCCATCCAGCCAGTATTCTGTCACTTGTTATGTCATCAAGAGATTACATCAAGAAAATAGTCATGCTATTTAATACTGTCAAACTCAATGGATAGGAAAATGCCCTCAAACATCTTTTTACCTTTATTAACTCTTATGGATCTAGTAGTCATTCATTTATCTAAACTTGTTTGGTCTTGGAATAATAACTTCCATAAGTTACTACTCATTGGGTAAATTAATACTTTTATTGTCCTTGATGAACTCTTTTAAGTATCAAGTAGTGCCCCTTAATTCTAGTAAATTAAAATTTGAGGGGAAGCTGGGATGGCTCAGTGGGTTAAGCGCTCACTTTGAATCCCTGGGGACCGAGGATGGAATCCCAGCCCCGGCTTGTGCGGACCCATGTGCTGAACTGGGGAGTGCCCCAGTTCGGTTCTCACTGGGGTGAGACCGTGGCCCAGTTCCTGCCCTGTGCAGCCCCGTGCCCACCTGTGGAATGAAACTATGTGGAAAAACCAATGATATACAACTATGGAGACTGCTCTGGGCCCTCTCCCTTCTCTCTGTCTCTGTATCTCTCTCTGTCAAAAACAATAAAAGTAAATCTTTAAAATTTGATAAAATTATGTCAGTGTTTATCTCAACCATACTTTCATGATTTATACATTTTGATAATGTATCCTTTAAACCTTTATCATTTGAACTAGAGTCTACATATTTTTGGTGAGCTACTGATCCCTTTGAGCTCTGTATACATATTTTTTAATTGTCTCCAGCTCAATTATTGTTTGATTTGAAATAACTAGTGTAGATGAGAAGTTCTAGTTAATCGCAACAGTTTTAAGAAGTTGACATTTGTACCATAATCACTAATTTTGGTATCTATAATAATAGTAGCATTAATTTTATGTAGACTTATTGATTTTAAATTTTCATTCTATGTGGTTACAGATAAACATTGGTGAAATCATTTTTCTTCAGTGTTTTGTTTCTTATTAATCATATGATTAATCCTTTTTAATAAACTATGGAAGATTATTTACTTACTTTTGCAATACTTACCTAAACATTGGAGTTCTAAAATTATTTAATTGTTGATATATATATATATATATATATATATATATATTTATATATTTATTTATTTATTTTATTTTATTTTATTAGAGCTTAGAGACCAAGATAGCCCAATGGAACTTGCAGTTGAGAAAGCATAAGCATGAGACTGTAGCAATAAAAGAATCAAGTAGGCAAAAAGCTATAGCCTTAAAAAAGTCATCGAAAGTTTACAAACAAAGGCTTGAACATTTTACCAGAGACAATGAAAACCTTACTTCTCAAATTAGAGATCAGGTAAGTATATAATGGCATGATGCTTAATATAATAATTTTATTCTAAATGTTATAGACACTTGAAAAATACAGTTTTTTGCTTTAGTCTTTATTTTGAATGCTTACATGAAATTTTAAATTACATACTGAATTATATCAGCATTTCTTTAAGAATTTTACTCAAAGAATATATTAAGTGTATCCCAAAGCTTCTATGGTCAACTAGGGATAACATTTCATACATATTCCCATGTGAAATTTACAGTGAACATTAGCATATTAGAATCCTTGGGATGACTTCAGTAAAATTAAAGTGTAATGGAAGATATTGAACTCAAGAGTTTCCCACCATGTACTTAACCACAGACTCTTCTTTTACCCACAAAGTAACTCTTGAAACTGGTTCTAAGGAACACCAGTTTGGGAAATGCTGATTTATGTTATTAGACCATATGACTTTATTCAGCAATTCACTTCATTTAAACTCTGTAATACATTTAAAACCACTCACTGACGTAAACACACCATGTGAAAGTTATATTTGCGTGTAGTACATAGTTGAAAAGTAGTCTTGGCGCTTTGTTGTTTTTAGTGATTAGATTTACTCAATTACACACTAAAAAAATATTTACTCCTTTTAATGTCTCACTGGTATCCTAACTCTTAAGACCTTATGTTAAGACTTACAGGATTATGAGAGGTTTTTAGAAATGAGAACAGACTTGCATAATTGCTTATGTAAAGAAAACAACTTAATATTTTACAAGTACAAGTGTTAACATTTTAAGGCTAATATTTAACCTCCCTACATTCAGAAGAATTTGACTAAATAAAAGAATTTAGGACAAGGTTCAAAATCTAGAAGGTTGTAGACCTAGTTGAATTCCTGGAAATATTCTTGGGTGATAAAAACCAATCAAGTCATTGCATTTTTGGGGTTTTCCTATTTGAATAGTGTCACGTCACCCATGTCCCAGATTATAGGACAGGAAGTCTTCTCCACTGACTTTGGGTAAGATACCTAGACTGTCTAACTTTCACTTTTCTTATATGTAAAATAGGGGGAAATAACACTGCTTATCTCATATGATTATAAAGAAAAATAAATGAGAAAATGTATGTCAAAACAGTGCCTATCCATACCACACTTTTGCCTTCTCTCTTTTTCCCTAATGCATGGAGCTTGTTTCTTTCGTTGTTTTGTTTGCTGTTTCCTTTGTCTGTAACATTCTTCTCTGGCTCACGGTAGCTGTGAAAAATGATTTAAAATATAAAAATATTATTTTTAAAATAATTTTTAGTGGACATGTCTTCAGAAGGTTCTTCCTTGATCACTCATTTTGAAGTAGTCCCACAATAATTAATCACATGAATGTCTTAAATTTTTTCATGGCATTTATTTTATAGATAAAATTTCTAAATATTTTAATTTATAGCATAATTGTCCAACTTATACTTCATAGTGTATATTAAAACTCACTTTGCATAAATATGAATACAGAATATTAATCTTCAATATAGCAAAAATATTACTGTAAAAATATAAACTGTCTTGCATATAGTAGATTCTCAGTAAACACCTGTTCAGTAACTGGATGAATAATAGAAAGAAAGAAGGAAGCACTCAATAAACGTTAACTGTTATCATTACTATAATAGTGCCCCCCTATTCTGTGATTTTGTTCTCCATTGTTTCAGTTACCCACAGTCAATCATGGCCTGAAAATATGAAATGGAAAATTTCAGAAATAAACAATGTATGAGTTTTAAATTGCACACCATTCTGCATAGTGTGTTAAAACCTCATGCCGTCCCACTTCGTCCCACCTGGACATAATCATGCTTTTGTCTTCCACTCTGTATAGTTACCTGGCTGTTAGTCACTCAGTAGTTGACTAGGTAATCAGATCAATGGATCACAGTATCATGGGGCTTGTGTTCAAGTGACCCTTATTTTACTTAGTAATGGTCCCAAAGCACAAGATGTAGTGATGCTGGTAATGCAGATATGCCAAAGAGAAGTTGTAAAGTGCTTCCTTTAAGAGAAAAGGTGAAAGTTCTTGACTTAAGGCATTTTTATTATCTCACATCATTATAAGAAGAGTGAGTATAGTATAATAAGATATTTTGAGAGAGACCACATTCACATAACTTTTATTACAATATATTGTTATAATTGTATTTTATTATTAATTGTTAATCTCTTACTGTGTATAATTTATGTTAAGCTTTATCATACGTATATACTATGTATTATGTATAGGAAATATATGATATATATATATATATATATATATAAGGTTTGGTACTATGAGCATTTTCAGGCAGCTGTTGATGGTCTTGGATCACATCCCCCATAGGTAAGGGAGACTGCTATAGTTTGGGAGCTGTTCATTAGTGATTATTGGCACTGTTGTCATTCCAGTGAGTTTGTTTTCTGTATAATTGTAAACAAGGTGCAAGAAACTATAGGAAGAGGATTTGTAAAGAGCAGATTCATTTAACAGTTTTTTATTAAAGTCTGCAGTACTCATATGCCAGGCACTATTCAAGGGCCTACCATGAACAAAACAAAAATCTCTACTTCTACAAGCTCACATTCAAAGTGGATAAGCCACCACTATCACTTTCATCTCTTTGCTGACACTAACAGTGTTTAAAGGCCAATGAGGGTGGACCTCTACCAAACAACCTGGCATCTTTATAATAGATAGATAAGACTACATTAGTACATGCTATGGAATTATGTAAATGCAGATAGTTTCTATGTCTACCAGAGGGCTTCTTTCTCTGATACTTATGCGGTTGTTACTATTTTCTATATGTAGAATGCAAAATGAAAACAGTAAATAGAAAGGGAATTGTCTTCATTAATTATGAAACATTTTTTGAAATAGTTACAGCAACATCCTTAAAATGTTAAATTGGAATTGCTACTATGTGTATATAAAATATAGTATCATAAAGATATTATTAAAGTTTACTGTAAAACTTTTCTGTATTCAGAGTTGTGTACTGAATTCTTTTTATAACTAAAGTTCCATATTTTATAGGATGTTTCCTTGTTTATAATGTATTTGTATTTAGGGCCCTGAACAGAACTGAAGTGTTATTAAATTATAAGATGAGTACTTTATGTGATTTTTAGGAAGCCAAGTTGTCTGAAGCAGTTTCAGCTTCCAAAGCCTGGAAAAGTCATTATGAGAAAATTTTAATAGAAAAAACTGAATTGGAAGTTCAGATAGAAACAATGAAAAAGTAAGAAAAAAACTAGAATTTTCTTATTGAATAATGAGAAATGTTTTTAGTTCTTCGCATGGTTCTTCTGGATTATATGTAATAAAAGCGTTGTCAATGTGATTTGATACATTTTTATTTATAACTCTATAAACTTCTTTTGCTATCTAAAAATACGATAAAAAGGATTACCCATCAAGGATGCATTGGTGTTCATATTTTTAAATTCTGAACTTGTTAATATTTGGTATTGGAGTATGTGTCATCTAGTATTTGAAGTAAACGTTAACACTAACTTTGTCTTAAAATGAAAGTGATATTTCTCTACTAAACAAGAATATATAAGAATATATAACAAAATTTACAATAAAAGAATAAATGCTTTTAAAATCCTAAAAATGATTGTTCCTTAAAGTGCTTTAAATGCATAACAAAGAAAATTAATGATAAAAATATATACATTTTATGCTTCCAAATTTATTGCTGGTAAGCTAACAATGAACCCTGAATATTTGCTTTTATTTATTTAAATTAATTTTATTATTTTGAGAAAAGGTGGGGGTGGGGGAGCAAAGCAGTCTCCATAGTTGTACATCATTTGTTGTGACATGGTTTCATTTCATTCAGGTGAATGTGGGGCTGCCTGGGGTGGGAACCATACTGGGGGCCTCCTGCATGGGAGGCGAGAACCTTCACCGCTGAGCCATCTCGGCTGTCACTAGTTGCGCTGCAGTTCAGCGTATGGGTTTTGCACAGGCTGGGGTGGGGAATTAAACCCTGAACCTCCTGACTGTGAGGGAAGCACTCAAACCGCTGAGCTATCCCAGCATCCCCTGAATATTTGCTTTAAAATGTCTTGTTTTGTATATATTCTCATTGTTATCATTGAGAACAAGTATATAGTATGATTTTCTTTTTCAGATTAGTTATTGCCTCACTTGATCCTTTTACTTAATTTTGTTCTAAAATTATATGTGTGTGCATGAGAGATACAGGCAGACAGACATACCTGTGAATGTTAGTTTATATGTTTTATTCAATAGCAAAGAGAATGCTATGTAATTTTTCATTGGCATCATCAATGTGTAGTTATTTCTAATCAAGGTTACTTAGATACTAACTTTATATAAATAACTGCTTCCTGTTTTCCTTGTTCTGAGTTATATTAGCTGTTGAAGCAGTTCACTCTACCAAAATAATTTCAGGAACACACTTAAAATGTATTAATTGAATGAAAATTTTTATGATTTTTACAAAATATATCATTTATTTTATAAAGGCAAATTATTAATCTTTTGGAAGACCTGAAGAAAATGGAAGATCATGGAAAAATTTCATGTGAAGAAATTCTTAGAAAACTTCACTCAGTTGAATATGAAAATGAAAGTCTGAACCTTGAGAATACAAAATTAAAGGTACTATGTGTGTGTTGTATAATGACAACTTAGTCTACTCAGTAGAAGTAATTTGAAATAACAGCAAGTTTAGAATAATGCTCTTGTATCAGTTTGTCCTTATGTTTCTCAGAGTAGTAAAGTATCATAATAATTAACTTCTAAAAAATATGTGTGTATATATACATAGATACACCCATATTTGTATATAGATTTTAAATGTTTATGGTTATAGCATGTTAAAGTTATTTTCAGCGGCATTAAGATTTATGAAGTTGAATAACTATTTCTTTGTCTCAACCAAAGAAAAAGGTTTATTTACTCTCCAATTTTAGCAGTTAAGTGAATCATCCAAAATTACATTAACTTTAATGCATAAAATTATTTCTAGGTGTCATGGTTATGGCATGATATAACTTCAGGACTGGTCTACTTGGAACCAGAAAGTATGTTCTTGGCTGCTTTATAACCAGAAAGAATTTTCCAACTTAATCAAATTCAAGGGGTAATTTGTTTGTATGTGTTCCAGAGAAAAGATGGAAAAGAAGCTTTTATATTTTCTGAGAAAAAAGATATTTGAGTTCTCAATCAGAGATGCACATAACCAGATGAAACTTGACTAAAAACTATGGCTTAATTTTCATTTAGTTCCATAATATTATTTTTGGAGGATGGTAAACAGAAGGCAGAAAAGAACATTTTATGTAAGAGAAGGCCGGCGTTGGCAGTTCAAAGTTGACATGGCATCAGACAACCTAGCCCAGGCACGTCCAACCTGTAGCCCAAGATGGATTTTGAATATGGCCCAACAAAATTCTTAAAACATTGAGTTTATTTAATTCTTTATTTATTTGCCACTCTTTATTTAGCTCATTGGCTATCATTAATGTTAGTGTCTTTTATATGTGGCTTGAGACAGTTTTTCTTCTAATGTGATCCAGGGAAGCCAAAAGATTAAACGCTGCTGACCTAGCCTCTTTTTTGCTCTCTACTCCGCCATTCTTAGGTTGTGCTGCTCATCCTCATGATTTAAAATGACACGCCAGCCATTATAGCCAAGTCTGAAGCAACAAGATGGAGGGGAAAAACAGATTGATGATGATCTTTTTTTCCCCATCTCCTTCTCTTTTAGGAGACTTCCTGAAAGCTCCATACCACTCCATTATTCTACTTATTTAAGTATATGGCCACACATAGCTACAAGGGAGACTAAGGAATGTAGTCTACTAGTTATCCTGAGCTCTAGCTAAAAATGAACACTCAGTATTTCCTGTGATTTGTTCATTTTTTCCTGTATCCATTTCTGTAGTTTTACTACTCTACAGTTTGAAATGCTATTTTTCTCAATATCTAACCTATCTTTTCTTTAAAGTTCAGTTCGAATGCCACTTCCTCCTGAATTACTCCTTTTAAATTCCCATCTTTGTATTCACAAGATGCCCAGGGAAGGTTTGATGTAGTCTTTACTCTCAATGATTATTTATTGAATGAATGCTTACAATGTTTTATCTAGGAAGAGGAAGCAATTTTATTTATTACATTTATTTTTCTTAATTTTCTTGATATCCTTCAGAGAGAAAGGATTAGGAAGATATTTTATTAATTATAAATCTAATTTTTAATCATATGGTAATAGAATTAATTTTACATTATATAGGTCTAAAATCATTGAGTTAAGGTTTGCATCTTTTCATATTCTGTTATTGCAGAAACATACTTTTAATGCATTGTTTTCTGGATTTTGTCTTTGAAAAGTCTGTATGTTTGGCAAATGTTATTTACAATGTAAAATTGCCTACATGCTATGTTTTGTGACTTTTAGTTACTTTTGAATAATTTTAGATTTTATAGTTTCAACTGAAAAAGAAGCTAGCTGATATTTCTTGCAAGGCCCAGTGACCTCTATTAAAAACAACAGATGTTCATTTGGAGGGTTATAAAGTTTTATTTATGTACTATAGAAAGTTGGAAAAACAGAAAAGCACAAAAGTAAAAATTTAAAAATCACCTGTAACCTCACAACAAAGATAACTGAAGTTACTGTTTTAGCATATATATGAGGGCTATTCAGAAAAAATTCAGCCATTTATAAATGTGTCTTATTTTTCATAGTACATGGCTGGATACTGTCCAGATAGAGTGTGTGTGTGTGTGTGTGTGTGTGTGTGTGTGTGTATTTTGAGGAGATCCTAAATAAAAATATGATTAGTTTCTTTGAGTCGTTTTGCACATGTTTTCTTAGGATAAATTTTGAGAAGTGGAATTATATGGTCAAAGGGAGGCCCGTTTTTGATGTTGGTATTACAGGGAGTCCAACAGAAGTAATAACTTTTTTAAGTAGTATAGTGTGCTTGAGTGTGATATTGTTATGTTATAGAATTACAGGCTTATGACTTTGTAGTAAAATATTTGGTATAGATTATCAGTTCATAAAAAGAGGATGTAACTTCTGCCAGACTATATATTTGCAAATTACTCACCATAATGGGTCCCTGTACTTTCTTCAGTACTAGGCAATTTTAAAACAAATCTTCCAGATTTGACAGGTGATCTCATCTAGTGTTGGGCCTTTAACTATTGTCTATATCCTGGGGGCTTTTAAATTTATATCTCTAGCCTAGACCTTGGCCCTGAATTCCAGATATATAGCCTACTTGAAATCTTCACTTGGATATTTAATAGGTATCTCAAAGTTATTTCCAAAATAGAGATCCTGTATTCCCCACAATAGTTTCTCGTATAGTTTTTCTCATCTCTATTACTTGCTGTCATCCTTGACTCCTTTTTATAACACCTTCTTCCATTCTGTCCATGAAAGTACTTCAAATATACCCAGAATTTGGCCACTTCCCACCAGCACCACTACCATTATCCTGGTGCACTCCAGCATCTCTTGTCCTTACACTGACTTCCTAATTCTTCTCTTTGCTTCTGTCTTTGTCCCTGCAGTCAGTATTCAGTGCAGCAGTAGAATAGTTCTATAAAAATGTACCCATGTTACTGCTCTGCTCAAAATCCTCTAAATGATACTGGCTAATAAACATCTACAAGACATCATACCATCTGGTTTTCCATTGCTTTTCTGACCTCATCTGCTTTCACTCTCCTCTTTGTTTTCTTCCTTCTTTTCACATTGGACTTCTTATCGTTTTTCCCTAAAGGGCCAGGGCTTTTTTCACCATTGCCTTTCTCAGCGGGAATCCTTTTTCCTCAAAGAGCCACACTTTAGGTGTTTGTTTACTCAAAAGTCCCTTTCTCAGGAGGCCTCCCTGACCCATCCTCACCTTATCATTCCTGTCCTGTTTTCATGTATGACATATTTTACTTCTTGTTCTTTTTTTTTTTCTATCTCCCTCTTGTTTTTGTCTATACATAGAGTACGTAAGCTCTATGAAGGAAGGGATTTTTGTCTCTTGTTCACTACTAGAGTAATAACTGTGCCTAGAGCATATTTTTTAATGACTAGTAAACATATTTTTCATGTATTTACCGATCATTTATATTTCTGCTTTTTTGAATTACCTGCTTATTGTCCTTTATGTCTTTTTGCTGAGTAAATATATTAATGGTATTAATCTTCTCTCAAGATTTGTTAGTTTTCTGATCATTTATATTTCTGCTTTTTTGAATTACCTGCTCATTATCTTTCATGTCTTTTTACCAAGTTAATATATAAAAAATGTCTGTGTGCATATATATGTATTAATGGTGTTAATCTTTTGTCATAATTTGTTACTTTTTTACATTTTACTTACCTCTTAAATCTTTTAAGGGGGCTATAACATTTTTTTTTTTAAGATTTATTTTTTATTGTTTTTGACAGAGAGATACAGAGACTGAGACAGAGAGAACGGGGAGGGTCTAGAGCAGTCTCCATAGTTGCACATCATTGGTTTTTCCACATAGTTTCATTCCACAGGTGGGCATGAGGCTGCACCAGGCAGGAACTGGGCTGGGGTCTCACCCCGGTGAAAACTGAATTGGGGGTACTCCCCAGTTCAGCATATAAGTCCGCACGGGCGAGGGCTGGGATTCGATCTGCGGTCCCTGGGGCTGCAAAGTGAGC
>PVKE010006064.1:0-17266 GCA_004027555.1 Craseonycteris thonglongyai
ATGAAGATAACCAAGTCACACTGATTATTCTAGCAATTGCTTCTTGCCTCCCTCTGGTTTGTTCCTTCTGAAAAGAGAAAGAGGACAATGGTAATTCCATCTTTCTTTTTTATGCACCTTTATCAGATGTGAGTCTCACAGTTATTCTGTGAAAGACACAGACTTTTTTTACATATAAGGAAACCAACTTAGGGGAGTTAAGGTCGTTGTCCAAGGGTAGAAATACAAACATAATTTTGACCTTCTGACCTTCCATTCAGGGATAAATACATTCTGTGATGTATGTAAAAAGCAAGGTTTCCAATACTACTTAGGGCAAACCAAACATGGTTTTATTTTTGACTTTCCACTTTCAAAAAAAGAATGTTTAGGACATCTAGAGGTAAAGTTAATTTAATTCAAGAGTGGAAGAACTCCCCACCCCCCAATACCGTTCATAAATTAGTTGATACCTAGAGTAAAACAAACTGCTTTCAGCAAGTCTATGAGAAATCTTTAAAGAAATTAAAGGTGGGCATTATTTATTATTCAAGATTCCCTTTTAGCTTTTCAGTTGAGGGCATCAACAGCTTTAATTTTAGAGGGCTATAAAGAAGCTGCTACTTTCCCAGTGTATTTCAACAGATCTCAACAGTTTGGGAGGTATATTGGGTGACAATTTATCTGTACTTCCAGAACTTACCCAGAGGCCCCTGAGCTGGGAGAGAGAGAAGGAGACAGAAGAGGGAGAGGCACACAGTCTAGCTTCCCTACTTCCTAGCATTTAGGGTAAATATCAAGCTATTCTTTATCTTGTTTGTCCTAGTAGAGGCAAAGCACATTCCCTTTAAGAAAAGACTCCGGTGGCAGCACGGATTTATAATTTAAAAGGAGGAAAAATGAGAAGAAACCGTTTCTTTTTAAATTGTTTTGGGAGAAAAGAAGGAAAAATATAGATGTTTATACATTATTTCATAGCACCGCACAAGGACAGAAAACACATCAATCTTCAGGTAACAACAATAGCTATACATATTCCTGATCATATTTGGGAATATTATTACCTTAAAAAAAATAACCCTGTAACTTTCTCTGGCATTAGAAAATAATAGCTATGATAAGAATTATTCATTCTGCTGACCCGACAAAAAATTAATTAAAATTCTTGTCACCTGACAATTAATATTTTGAATTTCAAATTTTTCTACTTCCCAAATGGACTGAAAATAGAAAATGGAAAACAGATTAGCTGATAATTACTCCATTTCATTTCGATCGGTCAAGACCAAATGATAGGATGAAAGCCCCTAACACAGAAGGTCCCATAAGTGCTGAACACATTAGAATTAAAGGAGACTTTTTTTGGTTTGTACTCACTGGGTGGTCTGTTTGCTGCCAAGTTTTTGAAGTGGCTGCCTTTTATGACTTCTGCTGACAGTCTTCCAGTGGTGGCGTTATACAGCAGGCCAATGAGAATTTCTGGAACTGAGCTGCGTTCAAGGGACTGACATGAGGATGCGCTTTCACTACAGGACACTTCTGACATGCTCATCTGGGAGTCACAGCCCTGTAACCAACAGATACATTGTTAATGGCATGTTTACTGGAATCAGGCAGGTAAATCACAATAAAGACAAATACCCAAAACACTAGATTAGAAATGTTGTTCTTTGCATATTTTAGTCCTGAATCTCATTATACAGCAGTCAAAGAAATAACAGGAGATGAGGTTTCATAAACCCCTGCATATTTATACACAAACCAGGGAAGATAAATTTCTTAAAACTTACAGGTGTCAAGGAACTATTTCCTGAATGGAAAAATTGTTGTTTAAAGACGTATTGACCTTAAAAGACTGATATTGATTTAGACTTAATTACATTAAATGTAAATGCCTTAACTGTATCTTTAAAGACCAAGATTGTCACACTTTGTTAAATAAACAAGATAAAACAATATTCTATTTATAAACCAATATGTGAAACACAGACATAGAAAAGTTGCAAAGGATGGGAAAATATTTACCATGCAAACTATGGCCAAAGAAAATCGGTGAGGCTACATTAGCATCAGCAAAGGTTAGCTTTAAGGCAATAACCATTTCTTAGAGATGAAGAGATACACTGAGTAATGATAAAACTTTCAATTTTTTAATTCCAAATTTGCATGCATTTAATAACATGGTCTCAAGATAAAGAAATCAGCATTTCCAGAACTACAGAAAGAAACGGGACTGAGGCACACTTCTTTCCACAACTGACCAAGCAAGCAGATGAATAAATACACTAAGAATGTAAAATATTTAAATATTACAATAAGCAAAATGGGCCTAATGGTAATATGTAGAACACTGTATATACCTGAGAGCATATATATAGTTTCTCAAGGTTGCAGAGGAATATTTCAAAATATTTACAAAAATTAAGCAAATAATAAATTTCAAATGATTGAACTCATACATAGCTTGCTTTTCAATTAACCAGAAACCCAAGCTACTATCCAGTGAAGGAAAAAAAAAAATCTCTATATATTTAGAAATTAAGGATACACTTCTAAATACCCCATGTGTAACTAAATAACACAAAGAAGTTACTTGAAAAGACTACTAAAAATAGATAAATGTCGGAGAGTCCAAGTAAAAAAAGAGAGAGAGAGAAGGCCCAAATAACAAAAATCAGGAATGAAAAAAGGAGACTTCACTACATATTCTATAGACCATAAAAGGAGAGTATGAACAGCATCCTTCCAATAAATTTGAAATTTTTATGAAATAGAAATATAATAATAGAAGACTGTAACTAACCCAAAATGGACACAAGAAGAAATAGCGTATCTAAACAGTTTTACTGAAGATGTTGAATTTGCAATTAAAGGCCTTTCCAAAACAAACAACAAACAAAACCAAAAATTTTTGCTAGATGGCTTCACCAGTAAATCATTACGAATAATGCTACTCTGACCCAAACTCTTTCAGATCATGAGGAAACCTTCCCTACTTTCCTGTAAGAATCTAGCAAAACCTTCAAACTGAAACCTGAAAAAGGACATTATAAATAAATTACAGGATTTTCTCATTCATGAACTTGGATTCAACACCCTTACTAAATGATTAACAAACCAAAGCTAACAACCTGTAAAATCATACTAATAGAAATTTTTTTTAATGTTTCCCCTTTGGAATTGGAGATGACAATGATGCCAACTAATACCTCTTTTAGTAACATTGTAGTGGAGTCCCAGCCAGTAGGGTCCTACCCAGCCTTAACTAAAGGCAATAAAAGGAACTAAAAGGTATGACAGGAAGATGGGAGAGGAGGAGATTAAACTGTAATCATGTGCAGATGATGTACAGATGAAATCGAAACAAATCTGCAGATGAATTACTCACATAAAAGCTAGACATCTAAAATCCATACATTGTTGAACACCAGCAACAACTCTGAAAATGGAATTTATTTTATTCTAGGGCTTATTAGAATGTAAAATATCAAATATTGAGGAATAAATATAACAAATGATATGCAAGGCCTCTATACAGGAAAAGATGAATATTACAGAGAGAAATTTAAAAGTGCTACAGAGATACACTGTTTTAACATATTAAAAGGCTCAATTTTCTAGTAGCCTCTCTAAATCCATGCAGTCACAATAAAAAAAATCTCAACAGATTTCTTTGTGGAGTTTGACAAGCTAATTCTACAATGAATGTGGTATATCCATCCAGTGGAATATCATTCAGCCTTAAAAAAAAAGAAGGAAATACTACCATATGTGACAGCATGGATAAACGTGGAGGACATTATACTACGTAAGTGACATAGCCGTTCACAGACAAATGCTGCATTCCACTTACATGAGGCGTCTAAAATAGTCACACTCATAGAGGCAGAGAACAGGGGATGGTGACCAGGGGCTGGGGACAGGGAGAAACGCAAAGCTGTGTTCTGTGAGTGTATGATTTCAGTTATGCGAGATGAATCACTCTGGAGATCTGCTATACAACAAAGTACCTAGAGTGAACACTGCATTGTACACTGAAAGATTTGTTAAAGGGAGGTATTATGTTAAATGTTCTAACCACAATAAAACTAATAAAATATACAAGGTAGGCGGCCCTGCTCTATTTATTATAAAACTAATGTTATTTAAGACAATGTGACAAAAACAATGTGAGACAGCCTAATAGGACAGAAAGCCCATAAATCAATCTATGTATATATAGACACATAATTTACAACAAAGGTGGAATGAGCAAGCAGTGGAGAAAGGATCACCTATTTAATAAGTAGTGGTAGGACAACTGATGATCCACACAGAAATAAATGGTTAACTCCTACCTAAAAACGTACCAAAACTCAATTTTGGAGCTATGTAAACTCAAATGTAAAATGTAAATTAAGAAGTCTTATACATTAACATAGGGGACTATATTCATGATTTTAGGGTAGGGAAAGACTTCCTAAAGAGGACACAAAAGCATTAATCATAAAATTGACATTAAAATAAAAAATTTCTGAGCTTCAACGGAGACTTTTAGGATGGTGAAAAGGCCAACAACCAAATGGGAGAAGAGGTCTGTAATACATATAATTTCATAATTAGCTCAAATTCAGAATATGTAAAGATCCCCTATAAGTCAATAAGAAATAGACAACACAATATAAAAACAGCCTGACTTGAACCACCAATTTCATAAAACAATGCTCAATAAATATATGGAATGATGCTCAATTTCAGTAGTAATCAGATAAATGGAAATTAAAACCACCGAGGTAACACTATACAACAAACAGATAGGCTAGAACAGCAGCGTGGTGAGGACACAAGCAATGGAAACTCATATTCCTCTGGTGGTAGTAATACGGGTTTTAAAAGGTTAAAAATACACAGACCTTGTGACCTGGTAAGTCCACTCAGATATATGTAGGCTGTCTGGGAAGAATCCAGCCATGTAATATGAAAAATAAAGGCATTTATGGCTGGATTTTTTTCTAGACAGCCCTCGTATATGCAATGTTTATTAAGAGACATATGAAGGAATGTCCATATCAGTATTATTTATAATGGCTCCAAACAGCAGAATGAATAAATATTTTGTGGTGAGTTTATACAATGCAGCAATTACACTATACATACAGTACACAAGGGCTGTTTAGAAAAGTATCCATGTAGCCATTCTCATTATATTGACAATGACTGGATTTTTTTCCCCAACAGCCCTCATATATGTATTATACACTATACAGCAACAATAAACTAATTCTAACTAATTATAACTACATTTACAAATATGACCTTGAGTGAAAAATGCTGAATCTATAAGGATACATAGCCATATTGCTCCATTTATTTAAATTCCAATAACAACAAAGACCAGGCAAAACTAAATCATAATATTTCAGAGGTGTGAACAGGAGGTAAAACTCTAAAGAAAGCAAGAAAGTGATCACTATAAAAGTCAAAATTGTGGTTAACTCTAGGGGTGGGGAGAGAAAAAACAGTGCTTGAAGAAGGCAAACTGGGGGTTTCTGGGGGTTAATGATGTTTTATTTCTTTTCTTTTTTTTTTAAATATTTTATTTATTTATTTATTTTTGACAGAGAGAGACAGAGAGAGAGAGAGAGAGAGAGAGAGAGACAGAGACAGAGACAGAGACAGAGACAGAGAGAGAACTGAACTGGGGGCACTCCCCAGTTCAGCATATGGGTCTGCACGGGCTGGGGCCGGGATTCGATCCCCAGTCCCCAGTGCTGCAAAGTGAGTGTTTAACCCACTGAGCCACCCCGGCTTCCCCGATGTTTTATTTCTTGACCTGGAGGGCAGTTACATGGGTGTACGTTTCTGGTTATTTTATGCTTTTCTAATATGTGCTGGGTTTCACAAGGAAAAAAGTTTAATGAAAGAACTAGATGATGATGCAAGGACATAATATATACAAATTAACATACAATGATAAAAATAAATATGATATTCTGGACTTTCTTTGAAGCTTCCTAAAGGGATTTGCTCCATGAGTTAAAAAAAGAGAGAGAGAAAGAGACAGAGAGACAGAGATGGTAACATTTTTTATAACAGATTTTTAGATTGAAAAAAATTTAGATTCAGAGTTTTAGATTTTAAAAATCCTAAAAATGTTCAATACAAATCTTCAAGTTTGAATTTACTACTGGCTATGTAAGGGATGAAACAGAATTAATACACACCTGGGAACTGAATTAACTCGCTAGACTAATATTCAGAGGTATAAAATCTTATTTTCACATTTAACTCTCAATCATAGAGGAGAAAGTCAAAAGGCACATACATCTCATATTCATAAATGATGGGTACACAAAACATGGAGCTTGGTATGTTTTCATGACAGTTGGAGGAGAAAACGTAATTTTAGTAAGTTTCAATTAGGCTATATCATCACTTATGAAAATTGTGTCAAAAACAAGCTTGAGCACATTTGCTGCTCTTGCTACGTTAGGCGACTGCACTAGCAGCATCTGTGAGAACACTGTGAAATACATTTTTCATACGACGGTATTTTTCACATTAACCCACTGTTACGTGCGGTTATGGAGCGATATTGTTATACGGCCAATTTGGGGCCACAAAGTGATCTGCCAAGAAAGTCCTGGGAAAGGCTTCTTCCTGATTTCGAGCCCAATGAAAGAAAGAGCAAGAGTGATTTGAATCCTGGGTGTTCACGTTCTCTTCCGGTAAGTTCTACTGAAATAGAGTTTAATGGAAACAAACAAGCAAACACAGCATGGTCCAAAAGAGTCCACCCTGAATTTATGCCTCAGAAGTGCGTGTTCATCTCAGGGCCTTTGTAGTGCTATCAGTGTGACGGCCTATCCAAGACGGGTGTGTGTGTGGTGGTCCGAGGGGATCACGGAGCACAACCCTGGGGCTACACAAGAACCCACCCGGAGAACTTGCAGTGGAGACATTTGAACTACAGCTGCGATCCACTCCGGGGGCACACTCCTCTGACTACTCCTCAGGGCGGGCTCCCCTCTCTGACTCTTTGACTCCTGATTGAGTTTCTGTAATGCTAAAAAGTCTTTTTATGTTTGTATTATTCCTAAATCACTTTTTAGAAATTTGTATTTTTCAAAAAAATTGCTCATTTCATCGAGGTTTTCCATTTTTTTTCCTACTGTTCATTCCCTTTATGATTTTGAAATTTCCACAGAACTGGTGATTCTGTCCTCCTTTTCATTTAAAATAGTTTCTTTTTCTTTCTTGGTCAATAACATCGCTAGAGGGTTATGTATTTTTATTCATAAATTTAAAAAAACAGCTCTTGTTTTCGTTAAAGCTCTTTTCTACTTTTCTTTCATTCGTTTCTCCTTGTTTTCCTTTTCTAATTTGAGCTGAGGAACGTTTAGCTCATCGATTTGCATTATCTTCTGACAAATGCAGTTAAGGATATACCTTTTCCTATAATACTATGATAGCGACACCCCACAGATTTAACAGTGCTTTCATTTTGTTTGAGTCTAAATATTTCTAATTCCCATTATGTTTTCTTCTCTGATCGTAATTTAGAAAGTTTTTGGTTGGTTGGTTGGTTGGAGTCTACAGAATACGTAGCTCCAGGTGGTGGCATGGTGGGAGGACCACCTCTCACCTCGCCTCCAAAAACTCTGCTCCTCAGCCCTGGAGTTTCAGTTAAAACGGCCTCCTTGCTATTCCCTGAAAACAACAAATGTACACACTCTGGACTCTTGGGCTGTCCTGCTCCACCCACTGGCAACATTCTCTCCCTAGAGAGACACATGGCTAACTCCGCATCTCTCCCGAGTCTTTGCTCACACGCTATTAATACATTCCCAGTGAGCTTTCCCCTGGCCTCCTCTTTAAATCTGCATGTCCTTTCCCACCAGCATTCCTGACCCTACTCACCCTGTTTCTTCCCTGACCCCCGCCCCCATAATACCTATAACCTCACATACCATATACTGACTGTATTCATTATGTCCATGGTATCTCCCTTTGCTCCTAATGAATTATTATAAATTCCATGCAGGTCAAAATTTATTTCTGTTTTTCATTAATGTACCCTAAATAACTAGAACAATGTCTGGCATGCAGTATGTGTGCAACAGATATTTGCTGAATGAACTTCTAATTTCATTGCAATGTGCTCAAAGAATGAAGTTGATGTGATATTGATTTTTTCAATATTTGTGGAGACTTCCTTTGTGGCCTAACATATGGTTGGCATTTGAAACTGTTTTACATTTGCTTAATCATTAAACAGAGTTTCCACAAACATCCATAAAATCAATCTTGTGAAGTGTTGCTCAAATCTTCCATATCTTTACGAGTATTTTTCTGCTTGATCTCGATTTATTTAGATTTTTCGATGCATTTAACAATCTCTTGGCTCATAATCACTTCTTACGTCTCATTCTAACTCCCTCCTTTCGAATTCAATGTTCTTCTTTTTTTTTTATATAGAGCACTTACTACATACATGCTCCTTGTATTTTTTATTTATTTATTTATTTATTTATTTATTTATTTATTTTTTATTGTTTTTGACAGAAAGAGAGAGAGAGAGAGAGAGAGAGAGAGAGAGAGAGAGAGAGAGAGAGAGAGATAGATACAGAGACAGAGAGAGAACTGAACTGGGGGCACTCCCCAGTTCAGCATATGGGTCCGCACGGGCCGGGGCCGGGGCTGGGATTCGATCCTTGGTCCCTGGCGCTGCAAAGTGAGCGCTTAACCCACTGAGCCATCCCGGCTTCCCCCAATGTTCTTCTTATAAAAGTATAAGCGTTATAATTATTTCAGCAAAGATCTATGTGTGGTAAACTCTCTTGGTCTTTGCCTGAAAATACCTAGAGTTTGCCCTCTCCATTAAGGGATAACTTAGGTGGCTGTAATATTCTAAGTTGGTACCTTATTTATCGCAAAGATATTATACCACTGCCTTCTGGTCTTTGAGGCTGTTGAGAAGCCTTCTGTTAGACAAACTCTTACCCCCTTATATTTTCTCTGTGGACACTTTATCATTTTGCCTTTGGCATTTCACCCTCTCACTGTAATTTTTATTAGGTGTGGATTCACTTTTGATGACCCTGCTCAGGGTCTATGCTTTCTCAATCTGATGATCTACCTATTTCTAATATTGCCTCTCGCTTTCTCTAGGCTCTCATTCTGGAGTTAAGAAAATGCGAGGGCTGTCTGGAAAAAATCCGGCCATTGTCAATATAATGAGAACAGTGACATGGCTGGATACTTTCCAGACAGCCTTCACACACTTAACACACTCATTCCATCCTCCTTTCTCCTTACCCTCTTATTCATATTTTCCATTGATTCTATTTTTAAGGACTCTATTTTTCATTCTAGAAGTTCCATATGGTCATTATTTAAATTTGCCTCTTCTCCCATATTGTCATGTTTTTTTTCCTTGTGGTGTCTATTATATATATATATTTTTTAGCTTTTTATTCATTTAAAATATATTTATTTTACAGTATCTGTCACAATTAGTTCATGTTCTATAGATGCCAATATACTTATCTTTTGGGTCTGCTGTCATCCATGGTAGATCATTTCTTTCTGCTTACACTTTTTAAAAATGTGAGTTCGTCTTCAGGGAGGTATATTTTTTTCTGTGGGAATTCTGTATAGTTTGGGTTTGGCTACTGCAACAAAATAGGATGTCATTTCAGGTAAGAAGTAATGGGACAGCATACTGGTAGAAAACCAACAGTGTCCATTATGCCCTCATACCTCAAATGTTTATAGTCTCAGTTTAATAATTTTTAGAAACATTCATTATTCATCTCACAATCGTGATTTAATTATTTGTGATCAGATTTCGGGCTAGTTGCGAAAAGTAATGAATGGACCGCATACTGTTTTATCACGCTGAAGGAACCAGAAGAGAAACACCACGGCTACATGACAACTCAGCAGCACAGAGGTTTAGAAGTTTGTGGAATGTCAAGGCACTGCACGAGGGGAGTGGGGGACTGACTTGCAGGCAGACTGTGATCCAATGCCTCAAGAGGTTTTATGGGAAAATATAAGGGGAGGTCATTAACGCTGGGATCTCAGAAGCTATATTCCTCAGAAGACAGAGATTTGAAGTTGGCCCTAAGAACGATTTCAATCAACACAGGGAAGAACTTTTCAGACAGAGCATGAGCTAAGGCCCCAAAGTGGAGAGCACATTTGGCAAATGTAAACCGATCTGGTGTGGCTGGTGTGTGTGAGGAGAGGAGTGGAAAATGTAGCTAAAAAGGAAGGTGGAAGCCAAGTTTTACTCACCCAGCACTAGGAAACATTCTACCAGAGACTTCCCATACTGTACTGTAACCGTTATTTTGTCTGCCCTCCTAGACTGTCAGTTCCCTGGGGGCGGAGCCTTTCTTTTAATTCATCCTTGTATGCCTATCACTCAGCAGGCACTCAACCAACAGGGTTGGATGAAAATAATAAATTGTGAAAGACATGAAATGTGGCGGTTAGGAAAAACTGGACCCGCTCTGTAAGCCGTGGAAAGCCACAGTGGCGTTTTACATGGGGGCATCCCACGTTCACACTTGTCTTAGAAAAATAACATCAGGCCAAACGTGTGGCACCGCCGAGTGTCTGGGCAGAGGTCACAATACACGTGGTTGTGCTAGTCATAAGCAAGCCTTTTCCTGAGATAATATCTGTAGTCTGTCTCAGTGTGCATTTTATATCTTACACAAAAAATTGCAGGGCTTTTTTGGTTTTGTTTTGTTTTTGCCCTGTAGCAAAACAGAGACTGTAAAAAATATCTGATTTATGATGATCAATCCTGGTGATCTAGAAACATGTTATCATGGGAGGAACTGAATAAGATTTTTGGTATCCTAACAGTTTTAGCATATATGAAGAGCTATGCCTTTTGTTTAAAAAAATTAATGTAGGGGAAGCCGGGATGGCTCAGTGGGTTAAGCGCTCACTTTGCAGCCCCAGGGACCGAGGATTGAATCCCGGCCCCGGCCCGTGCAGACCCATATGCTGAAGTGAGGAGCTCCCCCAGTTCAGTTCTCACCAGGGTGAGACCCTGGCCCAGTTCCTGCCCTGTGCAGCCCCGCGCCCACCTGTGGAATAAAACTATGTGGAAAAACCAATGATGTACAACTATGGAGACTGTTCTGAGCCCTCCCCCTTCTCTCTGTCTCTGTATCTCTCTCTCTCTCTCTCTGTCAAAAACTATAAAAAAAGGCTCAGTCTTTGGGAATTATCCCACTGGGCCCACTGGGATAAAGAAATAAAGCTGTATTAAAAAAAAAAAAATCTTAAAAAAAAAAAAAATAAATAATGTAGCTGACTTTCCGGTCATGTTTCTGAAAATTGTGAACGCTTTCTCTCTTTGAGATATTTGGGTCACTGGGTTGCTAAGAGAGTAAAGACTCTGCACCTCAGAAAGCCCTTGAATATATACCTGGAGAAGGCGTGAGCTTTTAAAACTTGGTCACTAAGCTTATCAAGTGCTAGAATCATAGTTACTCCTGCGTAAGTTAGGGCGTTCCAAATGTCTTCAATGTTTCCCATCATTTCTTTTAAATTAGATTATTTGATTGTCTTTGTTTTTTTTACAGAAATATATATTTTACTATTGGGAAAACGAAATAGAATGACAGTTAGAACATAATAGCTCCAAAGGATCTTTAAATGTTTCCCAAGTTTATATTCTATTATCCACAGGCTACTGGTTTTCCAACTGTGGCTAGTGGGAGCTACCGAATTTCATTTTTAAAATACAGTTTCAACTATTTAAAAGCTAAAATAATACATACATATACATGAGTATTAAAATAGAGGCGGTACAATGTATTGGTGAGGAAAGCAAACTGTGGGATCAGACTCCCAGAGACTGTCAGTCATGGGACCATGACTTTGGGCAAGGTATTTAGCATATCCACGTTTTATTTATCTAAAAACGTGGAATAATCGCTGACCTATTAGAGAATGCCCGTGCATTTATTTGCAGTGCAGGTTTAATTCACTACTGTTTATTAGATGGAAGATTCCCCTGCCATTTCTGTTTAATTGAGAAGTATTTGCAGATTGCAGGGCAAGCTGTTTAAAGAGAGTTCTCATTTGTTCTTTATCTGTGTGCATCAGACTTTTCTATATACTGGGGATTAAAAAAAATAAAAATAAATTGGGTTGATTTTCAGAGCAGATCTGAAACTAAAACATGTGATCAAAAATTGTTTAATTGCAGGTACCTGTGCCATGGAGTGGCAGTTGGGTTTATATGTAAGCTCTGACATTTTGCCATCTGTGTTTAAAAATTTCCTTCAGACTCAATTTCTGTATCTGTAAAAGGGAGAAAAATAGTACTATCTCAAAAATTTTATTCTAAATTTTTTGTTCATCAAACCACTCCATCATTTTCAGTGTTTGATGTTGTAAGTATTATAAAAATCTGATGTCTGTTAGTAAAATATCATTTTTATCTGCTTTGTACATCTGAGTTATAAATAATATTTCATTTGAAATAAAAGGTGTGAATACTTTGAAAAACCAGGTACCAGAGACTTCATAACCTGTTTCTAAATGGTCCATTCAAATGACCAAACTGTAAACATTGTAAGATAGTACTGCCCCCTGCTGACCTGGTTTCTCCAACATATTTTGAGTCTTCTGCGAAGTAAAAACCTACACTTTCTATTATAGTTAAGTAAACGTTTAGTACAATAGGCTGGAAGAGAATAATGCAGATGGTGAAATACTGAATGCAACTCTAATCAATATATGAAACGTGTCAAGATACTGAAGTACAAACAACCTGATGGTGGAATAAACATAATACACTCCCAACTGTACACTATTTCACAAATTTAGATAGCCCATTCTAAATAACCACTACTGCGATTATTTAAAGTGCTGCTGACACCTTGTGGAAAATTAGCAAAATATATACATTTTTGGTTTAAATTAATTATTTAGTAATTATTTTCCTTATTCCTTCACGGAATTAAACAGCAACTTGAGTTTTATTTACCCACATTAGACTAGCATTTGTATTCTGGCTAATTGCAATGTACTAGAATTATACTTTCCATGCTAAAAATCTTGGACATCTTCTCTTTTAGTCTTATGTATCCAACTAGAAACAAGCTGGTGATTTTCCTTGAGAAATCATCCTTACTACGAAAGTTCTTTATTAATCTTATCAGCCAGTAATGCAAAGAAATCATAAGAGCTGAGAGCAACGCTATCCATTGCTAGCCCTAAGACTGGGTCACTTAACCATTGAGAGGCTAATTTTTTCCTCATGATGAAATAGAGATTCTTGTTCATGTCCTCTCCAGTTCTAAGATCCCATGAGCTAACATATGACAGGTGCTTTGAAAACAGATCACTCTAAAACCCTTATTGCTGTAAGGAAATAGCATGTTAGCTAGCTTTCTCTATTCTAACGCTTCCTGTACACAGCACTACCATCTATGACCTTGCCATGGACGTGTGGAGCGGACAATGGGGATGGAAGGGACAGGGAGAGACCAGGCTCAGGAAACGTCTCCTAAGTCCAACTAGGTCACCCTCCTTGTACACTCAGTAGAGCACTTACTCCCGAGTCTTGGAAATTTGGGCCTAGCAGCTTTCTTCTGATAATGTTCTTAGGTCTTACTTAATTGGATGACTATTTTGGATCAGCTTACCACACTCTGTGTCACCAATCTCCATGACAAGGAAAAGACATCTGGTAAACTAGACTTGTATAAAATTGGCCTTGATGGTGACACACCTCTACTCAAAAAAACTTACGGGGAGAACAGTGAAGTAAGGACCTATGAAAATCTGCTCCTCTATGAAAGCAACTCACTAGACCACTGGCAAAAAAATGGTCACAATCAACTGTTCAGAACTCTGAAGTAACCAAAGGCTTGCAATAATCCGAGGAGTGTTTACTCAAGAAAAATGCCTGCATACCAGTAAGAATAATAAGCTTTGTGGCACCTTTAATTTACTCTATTTCAATCTCCCTCTCCCCAGTTTCACGGTAGCCTTGAAAACCAAAAGCTTCACAACTACAGTAACTGTGAACACTGGCAGCCCAGCACACACTGGAGGGGTAATAAAAAGTTTGGAGCTTCCCAAAGCCCGATTTCCAGAGGACTACCATGCTTGACTTGTCTGACAGCTCCCTGCAAAGCTCCATTCTCAGGCTTTGTTTTGACTTGACTTTACTCAGGGCCGGATATACATGTGTGCAATACAGCTCGCATCCTCAGGACATTTGATAAGTTCCAACACATTCCTAGAAAAGATATAGAAAGCTCCTAAACCCTCACCTCCAGCTGACCTCGAAGCTCGTATGAAGAGGAACTGAAGGCATACTTGTAAACTTGACGACAGCATTAAAGGCATGCCCTGAGACACAAAGATCCCCTTGGCAAAGGCTGGGAGACTTCCTGATACAAGGCATTTAAAGAAATCTCTGTCCAACCATTAGCTGACAACGAATCTAACTGAACGGAGACTTCAGGGGCTGCACATGACAAATAACACAGACCTTACAAAATTAATCCAGGAAAGTCAGCACAGAAGACTGTTTCCACAGAAGGGTGGTCCAGTGTGGGCTGTCATAGCCCACGGGCAGCCTGGCATAGAAATCTGAAGTCTACACAGAATGACATCATCCATGCAGTGCTGGGGGGTGAGGGGTGGGTGTGAAGTCTGGTCTGAGTGTCAGAGGCCAGGCACCATGAGGACTTCCGTGCAGCAGGAGCCAATGGGCACAGGGATTTGGAGCTGAGCTTGGGGAGGAGGGTATGGGCAGGGAGCAGGTCAGGGTGCAATGGAACACTGGTTATTATGCACACAGGCAGAAAAAAAAACAACAAATCACTACGCTGAGGATAGTAGGGGCCAGGCTGCTCACTATCAAAGAAGATCATTACAAACTAGAATACTCAAAAGTGATAACGGTACTCAAAAATAGTAATACTCATGTCTTGCCTCTATGAAAAACTGGTATAAATCATGAAATATATTTAGTATGGTTTATACTGCAGTCGTGTAAAATTAAAACTTCAAAATTTACATTTCTTTCAAATTTTACTTCTATATTAATAAGACTACCCATGTCAAAAATTTAAAAAAAAATGCTTTAATTATCCATTTGGAATGTTAACAGGGACAAAATGGAAGATAATGAACTGTGGGTTCCCACCAAAAGGAAACCAAATTACACTATTTTTAGGGGGGAAATGAGAATCAGTAGTGATGGTAGCAATGGTAACATGATGGTGATGATGTCATTAGGACAATATTTACTGAGTGCACACTAAGTCCCAGGTACTGTGTAAGTACTTTACACTAATTAAAATTTTAAAGACACTCTCACGAAAACATTAGGCCAGTGGTGATTTCAGTTTAAATTTATGAACACCTTGAGTTTCAAACTTCCTTTCTTAGACTTTAAAGTGGCAATAACAATTCTCTTATGCCCACAACATAGACTATCTGAATATTAGTTCTGATTCAAATTTTGAATTTTCTAAATAATTTAATGACAAATGAAATCACAGAATATGATTTATACGTTCATTAAAATATGCATCTAGAAGGATTTTTCTGAGAGTCTCAATGCAACTTCATAGTGAAGTCTCTAGCTACCGGAGTTCTTCCACATGATGTTATTACTATTGCTTTTATGCACAGCCTCACAGCGTATCCAAAGCGGTTCCCAGGAAATGAAATGCTAATAGCTATGGAATAATAATGCTTTTCATGTTACTTTAGCATGATGTGTATGATGCTGGGACAAATTTTTAGATGCTATTTTCATTCCTTACCTATGTCAATTTATGGAGTGAATTTCAAGGTAGTCCAGGTGGGACTACGCTGTAAAGATGGTCCTGAGGTTGCTAATGGGCCACTTGGTGTATTTTCCTGGCTGAAAAATTCAGTTCTAACGTCTCAATGCTACAATCAATTTGTTTAAATAACTGCATCCCAAGAAAATCTAAACCTATAGTATTCTAGTTTACATATAATATTTTTGAGTTAAAACATTTTTCTTATAGCCATCATGACTTTAATCCCCTTTTAAATTACTTTTTGTTTTTATCTGTCCTCAAAATCTGTCAAGCTTCTAATGACTCAAGGACAAAAAGAGTTTAACTATTTTATAATATATCTGAAATATAAAGTTTTTAAAGAAGCTGAAGGCAGTGCAACTTCACACTAACTAGTCTGCAAACCATTTCTTCCTAATTAGGCCCATTCTAAAATAGTTAATAAAAATCCAGTACTCGTTACAAGCATTTTAAATAAAAATATTTGTATGAGAGGCAGGCTGACTAGATGTACTATTTTAAACGGGACAGAAAATAATGGTACTGTCTCATTTCAAATGATATATCTGGCCAGCCTACGGTAGTCTCTCTGGGTTAAATTCAAGGTGTCAGTAGGCTGTCCAGGAATAGTACCATTTAAAATGGTACATCTAGTCAGCCTAATTAGCAGTGATTTTTTTTTTTATAGTTTAGTTGGTTGTAATTTGTGCAGATAGTTTCAGAAAAATAATTTATACTATTAACACATCGTATAGTTGAGTTTTCTGAATGCTATGGTTAGTTTCACGTTAAATGCTATGGTGAGACCCAACAGATCTTTCAGAAGTTGGTAATGACTCATTTTAATCCTACAGTTACCCAGGAAATAGCAGTGAAGAATAAGATGTGGAGATAAGACAGATTCCACATGGCAATGACCATCAACCCTGCCCAGGCATTAGAGTCTCAGGTAGAGCTTTTTAAAGATACACACATTCTGGGCCCATTCCTTCAAGTTTTCTCTTCAACAGGTCTAACTGTGGGCCTGAAAAGGAAACTTCTCTTCATAGTTTTACTACTATTTCACTGACACTTCTTTGTAACTCTATTCTCCTTATTTTTAGACTGCCTGAAGAACATACCCTGCTATATATCTGAAAAGGAAACCAAACACAATGAAAGATGAAAAGATCGGATGAAATACAGAAAACAGACAAAAATATATACTCTGAGTTTACCACAAAGTATATCACTCAACTCACATTCACCGTGTTGTTTGGGAAAACACTTCCCATAGCAATGACCTTGAAATTTTGGTGTAGTTAATGATCACTTGGGAAATTGGTTTCAAAGGTAGATTTCTAGGCTGTTTCCCAGTGAATCTGATTCCGCGAGCCTGGTGTTAAGCCCCTGGAACTGACTCTTAAAAAGCATCCCAGGAGTTGCTGATGCAAATGGCAGCAGACCTCAGAGAAATTCTGCTTTTTAATTGCAAAAGAGAAGAT
>PVKE010006064.1:17366-56101 GCA_004027555.1 Craseonycteris thonglongyai
GGCCATGAGGACCGAGGATCGAATCCCGGCTCCGGCCCAGGCAGGACCCACATGCTGAACTGGGGAGTTCCCACAGTTCGGTTCTCTAACTGTCTCTGTCTCTGTCTCTCTCTCTATCTGTCAAAAAGTAAAATAGAAATAACTATGCACTGAAGACAAAAATAATTTCTCTCTATAAATGTGAAAAGATAAAAAAAAATAAAATAAAAAAAAAGAGAAGATGCTTAGGTAGTAGATGATCTTTTTCAGAAAAAACACTTTAGCTTTTAACCTTGTCTTAAATACTCATTTTTTGGAGTGGCATTCCTAATACATATTTAAAAAATATGAAACAAACTCAACAGTAAAAAGGTCCGAGTTCTTATTAAAAGAAGATTAAAAACAGGGATACCGGGATAGCTCAGTGGTTGAGCGCTTGCCTTAAAATTGTGAGGTCCAGGGTTTGATTCCTGGCCCCGCCCCATGCAAACCCCATATGCTGAACTGTAGCACCACTGGTAACTGCTGAGATGGAGGTGAAGGTTCTCTCCTTCCATGTGGGGGGGCCCTAGTTCAGTTCCCGCTCTGCCCAGTCCCACATCCACCTGTGTGGAATGAAATCGTGTCACAACTAATGACGTACAACTATGGAGACTGCTCTGGGCCCTCCCCCTTCTCTCTCGTTCTCTCTCTCATCTGCTCTCAAACAATAAAGAAAAAAAATTTTTTTTTTAAGAAGATAAAAACAGATTAGAGTGAAAGGAAAAAAAAAGAATAGATATGAATTGCAAACGTTTGATTGCTTTAACAGCTGTTCACCAGTGAATTGACTATATTTATCAATTTACCGGGACCTGGAAAATAAATGGTCACATACAGGATCTGATCATCAGATTTTTAATATAAAATACTGTATACTTGGAAATAGGGGAGAAATTTAAGAAAAAATCATTCATTTAATGTATACCGCCCCCTCCAAAAAAAAAAAAATGTGTTCATATTAAAAGTCTAAATGTGAACTTGTGAGCGAATAAACGTGAAGCCTGTGACCAGTATGGCTGGAAACCACAGTGACCTCTGCTGGCTGCCCACTCGACAGCCGTTCCCAATTCTGTTTCTTGTGGGAAAAGCTCTCCTCTCTGGAGACTAAAGTGTCCGGCACTCGCCTTTCTCGTCTCTCCCACAGAGGCTATGGGTTTGTGACCAAATCCTGGCCAATGGGACCTCTGAGGAAGTCCACTAAGGGCCTCCACAGGAGCTGTGAGCAAAACAGACGCTTGGATAGTCCAATTCAGTGAATCCTGGTAAATTGCTGGATTATTTTTATTCTTTACACTATATATATATAAAAAAAAGGTTTCAGTCACAAAAATTCCAGTTTTCCCACTCAATTTTCCCATATTTTCAAAATGTCTTCAGACTTAACATTTAAAGTTGACTTTTTATCCTGTGAACTAAGAATCTAAACAACAAAAACTTCCATTTATGCTCTTAATTTAGCTTCTCCCTTTCACTGAAAGACTTATCTGATAACAATTCTCCTTAAGAGACTAGTTATTCATCTCTACTAATAACACATGTATGCTCATTTAATTTCTCTTTGAATCACTGTCTCTAAATAGGTCTGTAACCATTGAGTTTTATACGGAAGTGAGCCGTGACTCACATTAGGGAACTGAACTGCAACTTCTTCCTTCATGCAGTCTATCATGAAGCATTTATTATAAATTACTTTATCATGAAGTATAATCTACATTTAGAAAATCCAGATCTTACTGAAAATGGTATTATGTGAATTATAGTGCATACTAAAATAGGTGAAGCAAAGTTTTTTAAAGGTATTTGCTAATAATCAAGGCTAAAGTATGATTGTTCGAGGGATACAGATTTCAATTAAAGATATAAGCAATAATTTACCCCTATTAAAAATAACAATACAAGTATCTAACTAAATTAATTCAACCCATTCAGATAAAGATGGGTGATTTGAGATCCAGGGACTTTAGGAATCAAAGGTTGAATGACAGATGACTAAAAGGAGATCATGACGGCAGTAAGTCTTGGGGAAGCTTGTGGCATGATACTCTTGAATGAGAAATTAGATTGGCACATATGTCCCTAATTAATCAATTATTATTTAAAAATAAAATGGTGCCTGATTGGTCCCTATTTCATTGCCTTGCGATGCATATTTATTTGATTCTAGGTCACAAAAGAGTGCCCTCTGGTTCTCATGATTCACATACATCGCACGTGTAGAATATATTCAGCCCAGCCCAAGGTTCTTAAAAGGCTCATCCTATTACATTATCAGTACCAAGTAAAAAGTCCCAACACTTGAATCTAAATCTCATCATCTCAAAGCCCAAAATCGTATCTAAATCATCTAAGCTCATGAGGATATAGCTTGATGTGATCCATTAAGTATAACTTCTGTGCAAAATTCTTTCTACATATGAACCTATGTAACTAAACAGACATCTTATCTGCCCCAAACACTTTTAACATTTAAATATTTAAAAACTAAAAGGTGACTGTAAATATGCTGCATCCCTATGGGTTTAGGACCCAGGAGAGTGTTAGGCCTTTATTGGAAAAATTGATAACTTGGTATAATTTTAAATTTCAGTATTGACATTTTTGGGAAACATCTTTTAAATATATATCAGCAGTTTAATCAGATGACAGAAAAAAGTGCAGGCATTTTTATCAGAGGAAAAAAGCCAAACTGAGTATGTCGCCATTCTTAAAATGATTTTTAAACTTTCCCAGTACTTGGTCTGAGTGATCATTAGTGGAAATGGTATGATTCTATTGTGAATGAAGGGCCTATACAATCAAATGCTACATGGTCTAAATTCAATGAGACTCTAACCACGGACGTATGCTAACACATTTAAAAGCTTAAAAGCAACCCTAAGATATTATATCATTATTTTAAAATAGAAATCTATCTAAAATATTATAAAAATGTTTTCCATCCACTTTTGACAGAGAGGAGTAAATATAATTTTTCATAATGAACATTTATAGCATATCAAAAATTTTCTCATAACCTAAATAACTGCTGGAATAATATACCTCCCCAGTTTAAATGAACAGTGCGGCTCTCCTGTGATCAGCAATGCCTAGTGGAAATTCAGTTAAAAATATGGTGTGACAGAGAGACTTGCATGGAATTAGAACTTAGAAGGGGGAAAAAAGAAAATGGAGAACAGATGATAATACTAAACAAGCATTCTCCCAGAAACACTGCAAAATCTTTGTTTAAAGGGGTAAAAAGTATAAAGAGGCCATTTCTTTTGAACTGTTCAAAATAACTGCATAGCAGTCCTGGAATGGTAATCAGTTCTGATCTAGAGAGAAGAACATATTCTACAAGAGCAAATAATTTCTGTAGGGTCCCAAAGAAGATATAAGGTAGATAGTCCTTAATGTGTCACCAACTTTTAACCTGAAAAGAAAAATAAATTCTATAAGGAGTTCAGATGATGTCATAATCAACCATCTAATAATTGTTTAACCAAGGAACGAATGTTGAAGACACTGGGCTAGATGATGTAAAAGGATAAATTAAAATATATAAATCATATATAATCTTCAAGGGCCGCTTGTGTAGACGAGAAAAAAATTATACCTACCTATCCAGGTCTTAGAAATTTTGTAAAGGTATGATTACTATGTATGGAATAGATGAAAAAAGTTGCTGGGTTTATCGTAGATTTTTTTTAACTGTGCACATTACATACCATGAACTTAAACTGCACTTGGGCTATCTGGTTAGATACTCACAGAATGATTGTAAGAAGGTTCCAATATCACGGGCAGTGACATCTTCCCTTGAAGATTCAACTTTGTTAAATAAAAAATCTTTTCCCCCACAATCTTTTCCTTTTTCATGCGATGCACACCATATAGTCTAAACCGAACTGCATAATTTCCAATCATCTCGGACTCCACGTGATGAAACTTGAAGGTTTCTGTGAAGACCGGGCAGGGTCCCCTCTGGATGCTGGTTTTTGCTCTCTGCTTCTTTATAGGTAGAAGAACAAGGTGTACTTGCCACGAGTTGCCACCTGTCCTGTTATATGTCGGGATATCTGTGACAGCTGTCACTGTTACCAGAAGCTTTTGTTCTTGTGAGTCATAGTCAAAAGTCACATCGAGTGTGCCGTATTTAGCTTCCGGCTCAGGATCAAAAGGTTTAGGAAGCTGTGAAGATGATCCTCGAGCCGATATGTCCTGAAAAAGAGAAGAAAACTTGAAACCTTTTTAGCCTTTAACTCTATCATTTAATTGAGCACGTAAATAAACACCAGATTGTCCTTTAGGAGGAGGATGGGAAAACTGTTTTGGTTTGCTGTACAAAAGTAATAATAGTAACAGTCAACCACAATCAGAAGCTATTCTACAGGACTAGCATAGTCTAAGTCATAAGTTAAACTAAAAAATGTATCACAAAGACATGATTTAATATTCACCATTCCTTTTCCTTTTTGAAAATTTTTATTAAATTTATTAGGGTGACACTGGTTAATAAAATCATATAGGTTTCAATGTTAGAATTCTAAAATACATCATCTTTACATTGCATGGAAAAAGGGACTGACTCTGGGTGGTAAACACACCATCACAATTTTGAGAAATTTGGATGTCTTTCTAATGAGAATTTAAAACATATACAATATGTATCAATATGTATCTCTGTTCCTTTGCAAGAAACTACCAAATTTTACTTCCACCATTACAAATAACACAACTGACAACTCCACATTAAGGTGCAGAAAAACAGAACATAAATGTATGTCATGCTATTGAAAAAAATTGGTCCCATTTTCAGAGTTCGTTCTAAAACGCCCCCATCTGTAATAGAATGTGAACCAGTGCAAATGTGAAACCTGAAAGTATCTCCATAAATACAAAAGCTTCAAAAATATTTGCAGCCAAATACTTATTTTTCTATAACGTCCACGACTTTAATACGACGTTATTTCTGATACTAATTACCACTGGAAATGGCAGAAAAATACACATTTCAAAAGTTTAAGAAAGACCAAATCTGTCCATGTTAAGTATGAGATGAAAAGAAACTGTACCATTTACCTGGAATCATCTCAAATTCCTGCCCATGAGCTATCTGGAATGTCAGAGGGGGCAGAGGCACACAGCAACCGTGTGAAACGGCCGCCTCAGGATTACAGAAGAAATCACATGCCTGCCACTCTCTCCTGTTCTTCTCAAGGAAGAGCAGCTACAGCTACAGGATGTGCGGGCCAGCATGCATCACGCCAGAGTGACTGGGCCCCTGAATGACATTGCAGAGCAAAGCCACCTCCTCACCCAGGACAGTTGTTAGTGAAAGACGCACAGTCTCCTGCGGTTTTTAGACTCCTCGTTATAGCAGCTTAACACTACCCTAACGATTAATACCACACCTACCACGTGCCAGGCCCTATTCTAAGTGGGACAGCCTCTGGGATAGCTTGTCTGGTGGTGTACCTGGAAGGTTCCACTACATAAAAGTAATTCCCCTCCCAATTTAAGTCAATGTAACTCACAGAGGCATTCAGAGCACCGTTTTGCAGTCAGGCAGACCTGGGTTCAAATGAAAGTTCCACCTTTTAAGAACTTAGACTTGCTGGAAAGCTGAAGCAGTTCATTCCTATTACTACAGTGTCCTGTTTTGTAACAGAAAGTAAAAAGGCTGCTACAGGAGGCTGGGTTAAAATTATGGTCCCATCAGCTCCCACATTCTGAAATAATGTGTTTAAAGATGCGAGTTCAGGCATCAGTGTTAAAGAGCCTGAAAAGATAACACGGATTATTGATCTTCAACAGGAAGGGCCCGAAATCCCCACAGCCTGCACTGGGGGAGCCGAGCAGGGAGAGAGGTGTCCGCATGTCCCTTTGGCCTTGTGCTTTCCACACACTGGCATCTACTGGTCTGTCTAGTTTTTTTAAACTGCGCATGACTTATCTCTTCCATAGTCTATGATATGAAAATGCAAAACTGTTATTTTGAAAGACTTGCAAAGCATTGAGGGGCAGCCTCCCACTAGTAAAACGCTCCAAAATAAAATAATTTTTAAAAAGACACAAACGTAAATAGGAATCTCAAGACGAAAGAACCCAGTAAATAATAAATAATTCCAGAATGTTTTATATAAAATGTTAAAATTAAAAAAACATAGGGGAAGCCAGGATGGCTCAGTGGGTTAAGTGCTCACTTTGCAGCGCCGGGGACTGAGGATCGAATCCCAGCCCCGGACCGTGCGGAACCATATGCTGAACTGGGGAGTTCCCCCAGTTCAGTTCTCTCTCTGTCTCTGTATCTCTCTTTCTCTCTCTTTCTCTCTCTGTCAAAAACAATAAAAATAAAAAAATAAAAATCTAAAAAAAACCCAAAAACATAACAAAACAACTATCTTGAGGTGAAAACTTGGGGGAAGGTCATTTTCCAGTGTTGTGTGTATTGCTCTCCACTTTGAGACCCCATCTTCATTTAGGGGGAGTTGAAGGATGGTTAGGATGACCCTGTTAAGTCTGCGGGATAAAGATCAGATTTAGGATAGAAACTGGTATTACACGCCACAAAGGACAAGATCCTGATAAAACTTTCTTCGTTTTTTTAAATTACATATGTTGGGGTGACACAGGTTAATAATAGTATACAGGTTTCAAGTGTACAATTCTACAATACCTCATCTATATATTGCATTGTGCGTTCACCATCCAGAGTCAAACCTCCTTCCGTCACCATGCATTTGATACCCTCACCCACTTCTTCCTCCTCCTCCTGCTTCTGACCAAGAGGAGACACACAGGATTCTTACTCTCCGATCAACATGCATTGATGAAATTCAGCGTGCTTTCACTTACTTCTGGACTCAGGACGGCCGTGCTGTCACTTGGGACGTCTTCTTCGTAGCCTTTATTATGAAAACTTTCTATTTCATGGCCTGTGCTTCCTTCACTCGGACACTTGTTATATGAGCATCTTGGACTGTTGCTGCAGCGGGAAAAGTCACATTTACTGTCCCCGATTTCTGAGGGGGTACATGAGAGGTGGGGAGAGCCATTGTCATCCTGATAGGGTGGTGGCTGCAGCTCATCCAGCGGGGGGGTTCTTCTCATTCTCTGAATGCAGTTTCCTGACAATGGTTAAGAATCTCGTCACTGTTTCCAATTAGCCTCAACGTGCAATAGTCCACCATAACTGTAAATAACTTTTTTAAAAACACCAGATTAAAAATCTGTGGCAATGTATATTAACTATCAGAGTTACTAATGAGCTTTCTTCTTCTTTATTTCAGAGGCAGAAATAAAACTTATCAAGTTTCCCACTCCTCTCCTAGTGAACAATCAGATCAGGAAACTAAGTCATATACAAAGAGAGCTCCTGTTACAAGCTATAAAAATGGGAGAGTGAGAAAGATGAGCAAAATCGCCTACTTATTTAGTTCTTTCTCCCGGAACAATCCTGAAGCATACGTAAGTCACCTTTTCCCTTATGATCTGTGGCCGCTTTTGTCCCCGTAGATAGAAATATGGTAGGTAAAACAAATATAAACACTTCATTTATTTTCTTCAATGACTGAGATGAACTTCAAGTAGCATTCAGCTTAGCAGTGCTAGAAGCTATTTTTCCACGCCTCTCCTAGATCCAGAACCCAGGCCTACTCCCCACCGGTCAGCCAAGACGGAAGGCTGTGTTCCACCCAATTTCAGCTTCAGTATCAGGAGGTCATATCCTGCCCCTGTCTGCTTGCATTTGTACTTCCTCTGAAGGATGGCTCCACCTGTCCAGAGCAGGTATTTCCACTTTCAGCCGTTAATCTGAAACCACATTTTCTTTCACTTTTCATTTACCCTTTTCATTTTTACCTCAATGGTTTACCTCAATGCCTGAGCATAAGCATGTCTGTGAACAGGATAGGGCGTGGGGGTGGGCGCAAAGGCAGGAGAAGGATGTTAGGAAGCAGAGCTCACTCAGTATACAAAGTAAGAACAGCTGAGTCTGTGTAGACACACCCTAAATGGAGTATCAGATATAAGTGTACACACTGCTCAGCTTTTCTTTTAATGGACTATGAATCTCCTTTCTCCAAAGGGACCCTGAAAAAAGGTAATGTGTGTTATAATTCTTGCAGTGGGGTTCAGTTCAAATGTTCAATAGGTTTTCTGTTCTGCCTCAGATAGAAAAATGACACAGAAAATACAAAAGTCATTTCGAAGTCATCAAAATGCCTGCTTCAAATGAAAAGCAATTTGTAGGAACAGAGCACACATTTACATATTTGCTCAGAAGTCCTAATTTTGGAAAAGGAAAACTAAATGTCACACCTAGTGAGTCTAACATACTAACTTTATAACACATAAGCAAAAAGTTACTGAATAGAGTTGGAACTAAATTTGAGAAGAGAGGTTAAACAGACAGATTGCAAGTAATAGCCAATAAAACGCAACATCCCAGATTTCAGAGTGAAGCTTCCGGGGAAGCTTTTGTTTTCCTGATAAAAGCAGGCAAGTCATCTGGGATGTGTCCTTTGTTCATTGGCCTCACCCTATCCTGCCCGGGACATGCAGCAGCCATCCCTAACCATGAAGTAACAAGCATGGGGAGGAAAGTGAAGGACAGAGAAGCAGAAACATAATTGCTGGGTATTTCAAACATCACTAAGCCCTTACCTCCAAATTTTTTGATGTCTGATACATATAAATTCCTACTTATTAAAAACTAAAAAAAAACAACAAAAAAACAACAACAAACAAACCCCAAAACAAACAAACAAAAAAAACTAGCAAAATAAAAACCCAGCAACAAACAACGCATAGTTGGATTTTCTGTTGTTTACAAATATAAGCACATTCCCTACTGATAATTTTTTAAAACACGAACCAATACCTTCCCTTCCCTTCAAAATGTACATTTCATTAATCATGGAATTATAAATTAAATGGTAATACCTAACTACTGTAACATGAAGTTAATTAAAAATTCCCAAATGGATTGGTTCTAGGAGTCAGCTTACCAATTTTTCCTTTACATTCATTCATTCGTTTGTTTGTTTTAAGAGAGGTGACCTTTCTCATAATTCTCTCAGGATATTACCCTACAGATCTCACTGGACAGAACTGAATCACATGTCCATTCTAAACTCAGCTCTGGTAGGGGGAATGAGATTACCATAATTAGCCTAGAATAACCAGAGCCATCAAATTAAAACTGGGGATAGGGTCAGTTATACTGTTCATATCTATTTGGAAAAAAGTAGATGCCACTCACCAAGAAAAGAAGATATAAGACTCAAATAAATAAACTAGAAATGAAAGAGGAGATATTACAACTGATACCACAAATACCAAAAATCATAAGAGTACTATGAACAATTAAAGTTCTGTTAAACTTCTATAAGAAATTAGTAAACTGAAAAACAATGTAAGCATAAGACAGGTAATAACAAACAGTAAAAATTAAGGAGAAACAAAATAGAAAATTAGTTAAAGCCAAAGGTGGTTCTTAGAAAACCAATAAAATTTAGACACCTCTACCTATAATGACCAGGGAAAACAAGAGAAGAAATAAATGATCAATATCAAGAATGAAACAGAAACATCATTGTTGATCCTATGGACATTAAAATATTAATAGAGACTATCATGAATAACTTCATACTAGTAAATTTTACAAATGAAATAGGTAAATTCCTTCATAGACATCAAATGACCAGCTTACTCAAAAACAGAGATTAACTTCAATTGTCTTATAGTTAAAAACCTTCCACATTGAAAACTCAGGATCCAGATAGCTTCATTGATGAATTCTACTAAACATACTTAAGAAAGAAATATATTTCCAATTCAGTATAAACTCAGAAAAAGAGAAGAGAAGGGAAAATTTCCAGTCATTTTATGAGTCTACGGCAAAACAAACAAGGACATTACAAAAAGGAAAAAAAAAAAAAGACCAATGTTGCTCATGTACCAAAGTGCAAAGTCCTTTAAAAGTATTAGCAGATTAAACCCAGCATTTAAGAAAAAAGGATAACTTATCATGACCAAGTAGGGTTCATCTTAAGAATGCAAATTTAGTTTAAAATTGGGAAATCAATCAATGCATTCATCCACATTATAGACTAAAGTACAAAATCATACAATCATCAGCTCCACTTGATGAAAAAAGACATTTGACAAAACTCAATTTGCATGCATGACAAAACCTTCCTGCAAACTTTCTCAATCTGTGATTACAGGCTCTAACAAAATATAACAAAGTAAAAAAAAATCACATAAGGCTCACACTTAGTGGTGAAATACTAAATTTTTTTTGTAAAAACTAATATATGGCAAAGATTTCCACTCTCATTACCTTTTTCTCAGTGTTTTAATCAACCAATGGTCTAGCTAGTGCAATAAGACAAGACGAGAAGAGTCATAGAGATTGGAAAGGAAAATGTCAAATTTTTTTATTTGCTGATGACATGACTATGTAGAAATCTATAAGGAATTTTTAGAATAACAGGTTCAATGTATAGATTTCAAGTGTATTTCTATACACTAATAAAAGCAGTTGGAAAATATAGTTGTAAAAACCATGTCATTTATAGTAGCATCATAAAACAGAATTCTCAGGAATAAGAATAAACAAGACCTATACACTGAAAACTACAAAACACAATTTATAGAATATAAAGATTTACATGTCGAGGTATGTCATGTTCATTGATTGGAAGACTCGATTGACTGGAAGAATCAATTGTTAAGATGTCTATTCTCCCCAAATTGGTCTGTAGATTGAATATAATCCCAGTTAAAATTCCAGTAGGACTTTTTTTGGGGGGGGTGGGGGTAGCATGTCAGGCTAAAATATTTACTTATGGAAAATAAAGGAAAACAGAGTAGTCAAAACAGCTGTAGAAAAGAACAAAGTTAAAGAACTTACACTACCTGATTTCAAATTTTAGTATAAAGTTACAGTAATCAAGAAAGGGTGCTACTGGTACAAGGCTAGACATATAGATTAGTGAAACAGAAGAGAGTCTGGAAAGCAGACCCACACACAAGACCATTATTTTCAACACGGTGCCCACATAATTCAATCAGGAAAAAAGAGTCTTTTGATAAGTAGTACTAGAACAACAACTGGATATCCATATTGATAAATAATAGGCATCAGGCCTTGCCTCATACCACACACAGAAATTAATTCCAGATGGATCGAGAATGACTGCTAATGGGTGCAAGATTTCTTTTTAGGGTGATGAGCATGTTTTAAAATTAAATTATGGTGATGCCTGTACAACTCTTAAAAATACTAAAACCACTGAATTATACACAAGTAAATGTTACTGTATATGAATTACACCTCAGTAAAGCTGTTAAAAATATATATTTCTCCTACTTGTTCTGAGATTCTGAGTAGAGGAACAGACTCTTAATAGTCTCAAAGTCTACAATAGAAGGTCTCAATGGATAAATAAATATTCTATGACTACCAAATATATGCTACTTGTAGGCAACATTAAATGAATGAGATGAAGGCCTGTTTAAAATTGTTTGCTGAAAGGATGAACTTATGGGAAAAGAAATTATATAAAACACAACACTTTACAATATTTGAAAATAAATATATGATGCAGGTACTACTATGCACAAATTAAGTCCCATATCAACATCAAAGATATACCTTTAGTATCATAAAATCTAAACAAAGGAAACACTATGGCGAACTAGAAGAAATGTATTGCTCTTTAGAGGGCTTTTTTTTCCCACAGAAAAGAACTTATAAAATTTGGACCTGTAAACATCCTAAAAGAAATTTTAAAAGAGTGTGTAGCATACTTCCTCCAACAGTATCAATAAACAATGTGAATGGCAGGGCAGGGGTTGAAGGCTAACAAAGAGATGCTTGTTTACATCAACACCTTATTCTTACACACTAATATATGGTCCATACAATATTTAATACTTAACTTGATACTTAATACATGAGAATGTAGGCTTTGGTATTAGACTGCTTGGTTCTAACTCTACTCCTGCCATTTACTAGATGTTTGACTACGGGCAATTTATAATCTGATACCTCTGTTTCTTCATTTGTAAATTACTACTTGTAACAGCTCTAGTCTCATTGGGAATTTTGAGGATTACGCAAGTTAATGCTGTACGCCCTTAGCATTAGTGCTTCAGAGTAATAGTAAATATTATTCTACTAATACTTATTATATTAGCACTGATTAATGCAACAGCCCTATAAGATAGAGGACACTTAGAAAGTACAAATAAATTTGACTCCCATATTTTTCATTCTTTATTTAATGTTTTTTTTTAAAGCAACAGAACTTCTAAATTTGTTTGCAGGAATTCTACCCTGCTAAAGTGTACAGAAGACTATATCGCCTTATTCCAATTCACAGGAACCATAACAAAAAGTAATCAAACAAGGATTTTTAAAAAAGCAATATATAGGATCACTGCTAATATCAGAGTCATTTACAAATATACTTCATGTCATCTATTCATATATTACCATGGGCATCTTATTATACCACTTCTACTTTGACCCTAATTTATCATTAAAGACTTAATTAATCTAGATATAAATACAAATCAGAAAGATTTCCATTAAAAAATTAAAGAATTCTCATGCTTAAGAAATAAATTCCCAGTGATCTTTGGGGGCTACAGATAACCAGGGGTTTACACTATTCAGAGATGCAACAAATCTAATAAATTAGAGCTGAGTAGATTTCCAAGCGTGAATTTTAGGTCTCTGATACTCTCTCAAGTCTCCAATATTTTATATGCTCCTAGAATTTTATTTGTTCCTGTCAAGCAGCCTATAAAATATGCTCATCAGTAAATGAAAGTAAAAAATTAGTACAATTATACCAAAGCATAGCTGCTACATTTCCCATTGTTTTATTCTATTCATATAACAGATAACAAAGAGCTTTTTTTTCACATGTCTGAGTTATATTTTAAATCAATCAATAATCTAAAATATATTTCAGCTTTAATGCTTTATTTGATATACCAAATCAGAAAATAAAAGTTTTGTGTTATATATATGCAATAATATATAATTTATACTATAACACATACCAAAAATTTAATTTTAGAATCAGCTTAGGCTCTGTTTATATATTATATATTCTGCTATGAATAATTTGCTTAGCAGTTATTATATTTGTTTTATGAAATGAAAAAGAACCAATGTTCTTTGAAAGACAACATATACAATTCAGTTCTGGCTGGAAAATGTACACAGATTTACACTGGATGATGATCACCATGGAGTTTGGTGGGGTGGTGGTAGTGGTGGTTTTATAGTAATAAAGATGAGAATAAGAATGACTAATTAGCTTACTTATGGCATAAACTGGAAATGATCTCAAGTTCTTTGAGGATAAAACAAGACAGCAGTTTTCATTCCCATTTTGTGTTAAAAGACTTCAAGCATTCTGGAGACTTTCAATTTTTTTCATTTTTATAACCAGACACTTCAAAACTAGATAGTTGAAATGGTAGTACTTTAGGATTATAAAGCAGTAAGTAGTTCACAATGTTGATGTAATACAGCAATTATAGGCCTTTGTAATTCAGCGAAAAGGCTTTGTTTTCTCATTATTCATATTGAAACTGTACAATAAGAATACCTCTTTATTTTCACAGAAAAGGGCTCAACTTCTTAAAAATTGTTGCATTAATGTTTTGACCATTGTTATCGACTCACCATTTAAATGTATTATTTTGTAACTAAAAATAAAATGAAGCACAAAAGGGGAAAAAGGTTGTATAATGTTGTTAGAATTCTGATTAGCAATCACAGCTGCACCAGAATTAGTTTCTATAGCAACAGGAAAAAATAATGTGTTGAATTGCAATGCAATACAAGATTATTCTTTGCAGATTGCAATTCAAAAGAAAATCTTTAAAGAATTTTGTCTTAAGAGAATTATTAATCTTTTATCCGTAATAATTCTCTAACAGAAAGTACTTAATTATTATAGTCTACCCTCCCAGAATCCTGCTTTAACTCATTCAAATTTAGTATGTTTCCAAAAAGGTTGAAAATGTAATACATCTGAACAATAAGAATTTTGGCTACTGTCATATTTTCATTTTAAAATAAAAATGCATGGATTCATTCTTGCAGGTTCTACAGGCAGAAAGTACGTTTCCTAAATACATTAGAATCTACAAGGGAAAGTCTAAAGGGTGTTGTTGTGAATAAACTATGTTGTAGGAATAAGAATTAAAAATGGTAAGTAGTGTCTACACTTCTATCAACATGAAACTAAGCCTCCCTTTAATTAGTGTGCACTGCCATGTCTAAAGGGTAAGTGAAAAGCTACACTACTATGACTATTCAGACTGTACATCTCTCTTCCTTTAGTAAAACACAATCATTAAATTTCAGATGCTGCCCATACTATTTCTAATTGTGAAAAATATTATTTCACTGCATCCTCTCCAGTTCTTGCTATTTTGGGAAACTAATTAAAAGCATAGGCCTGAACCTTTTATGTATTTTGCCCTGATAATGAGACCCATTACTGTGGCTTACTCTATCCATCTGAGTTCCAAAGTATCTTTGGAGTTACCATGGATACCAGTGACAAGTATTCTTCCACAATTGCTTTATGTGTCTCATCAAACACAAGAAAACTGACAAGGCAGGAATCAAGACATCTAGACACTATGAATTTCTAACTGGTTTTTGTACCACTATTTATGCTTTTAAAATATATATATATTAAATTAAACAAATATATATATATATTAAATTAAACAAACTAGCTGACTGGAGTTATTTTAAAAATGTGAATAGACACCAAAGCACTGGGCAAAAAATAAGAGGGATTAAAAAAGAAAAGGTACAAATATTAAAATGAACCAATACAACTGTCCATCAGCAATTCACAGGGTCCAACGTGAAACCTGAAGCCCAAAATAAACTTAAGTTTTAAGATCTTCAGTAATGAAAACTTTTAATTACATTATAGACAGTATTTCCTAGTGACAGTCATATCACAGAGTCCATAATAAAAATTTTCAGAACTCATTTATGAGAAGGTACAGACTGCCCAAGGTTAACTGCTGGCTTATTACAAAAACAACACTGTAACAAGGAATAGCATTTATTTTTATTATCAGGAAAAATTACCAGTAAAAAGTATTTGGATTACGTAAGAAAGCATCTCATTCTATTTATACTTTTTCCTCTTTTACTGTAGCTATCCAATTTTCTTAATGAACTAAATAAAACATTTTTTAAAAATTTGAAATGGAATATTAAATTTGACTTTGAACAAGGAATATTTTCAGTATCTACTTTTGTGAGTTACATTTAAAAAATAGTATAAATATGTAAAGGGTGGTGAAGTGACTTCCTATCAGAGATGTATAAAGGCTGTCTGGAAAAAAATCCAGCCATAAATGTCTCTATTTTCCATATTACATGGCTGGATACTTTCTGGACAGCCCTTGTGTAATTTTACTTTTACAGGCAAAAGTAACTGCACAAATTGTAAGTTTCATTCTCTTCCTATGACATAACAATTCATAACAATTATATTATTAAATGTGGACAGATATGTCCCTTTAATGAATGTTTAAATATTTTATTTTTTTGATTTATTTTTTAATTGTTAAATTTATCAAGGTGACATTGTATCCTAAGTTAATTAATAAACATCAACCCAGTAATACATATTATTCTTTATACAAAGACTGTGAGCTAACAATCATGTGTATAGGGTAAACACAAGTATTTTTTATCACCTTATATGTAATTATTGATTTACTAAGGGAAAGCTCTTGAATTTATAAGTAGCACATACAATACACAAATGAAGTTTGATGCAGTGAATTCCACACAGAGATTCCAAGTCAAACCTCATAATGGCTCAGTTTCTCCATCAGTAGAGGGGAAAAGCATCTTTTGTAGTTATTGAAAGATTATGAAAAATATCTAAATAGAAAACATAAGAACAGTTAAAGAAAATGGTATTACTCTGTTTAAATCAGAATTAGCTGAGAGAAAAATAATACATCTCTGAAAGTCTTATCAGGACTCACGAGAAATGTTTAATATCTGTTTTCCTTACCACTAAGGACTGTAGCAAAAGTCTGTGGAAAAAATTATATTCAAACTGAACTTGCTAATTTGAGTTAACTAGCAGAGAAAATGGATCCGCACGGGCCGGGGCCGAGATTCAATCCTGGGTCCCCAGCGCTGCAAAGTGAGTGCTTAACCCACTGAGCCATCCCGGCTTCCCCTAAGATCCTTGCATAAACAACAACAAAAACAGATCCTTGCAGTTTGAACTGCTATAAATCCAATAGTAGATATAAACTGGCAGAAGAAAGAATGAGTGAACATGAGATAGATCCATAGAGATTCTGTAAACCAAAGAACCAGGAGAAAAAAGAATGCCAGAAAATGAAGAGAGCCTTAGAGAAATGTGTAACAGCATTAAGTGCACCAACACATGAGTAGTGCACCAAAATTAGAGGAGAAAGAAAGAAGCAGAAAAAAAATTCAAAGACGTAATGTGAAAACACTTTCCAAAGTTACTCAAAAACAATAACCTAGACACCCAGGAAGCTCAGCAAAATTCAAACACGATAAAGGTAAAGGGATGCACAGGCAGACACATAGTAAAAATGCTGGAAGTCAAAGGAGGAGAAAATCTTGAAAGCAGCAAGAGAAAAATGAACTTGTCACATATAAGAGAACCCAATAAGATTAACAGCTGACTTCTCAGCCAAAACACTGGAGGCCAGAAGGCAATGGGACAACATATTCAAAGTGATCAAAGAAAAAAAACTGTCAATCAGTAATCCTATATCCAGCAAAGTTATCTTTTAAAAATGAAGGTAACATAAAGACTTTCCCAGATAAACAGAAATTGAGAGATTATGTTGCTGGTAGAGTCACCTTACAAAAAATACTAATGTAAGTTTTTCAGGTTGAAAGCAAGTGACCCAAGATGATAATATGAATACACAAAGAAAAACGTAGAGTAACAGTAAAGGTAATTAATTATGAAAGACAATACAAGTGCATATTTTCTACATATTCCTTTATTTGAAGAACAAATGTATAAAGTAAATGTGTATGTAATATGTTCCCGGGTCTATAACATATAGAAATATAAGATATGTATATTTACTAGTAACAGCACAAATAGGTGAAAGCAAAACTGTATTGGGCTAAGGAAATAACTACAATGATGAGGTAATAATTTATAACAGTGTATTCCTTGGTTTGTAACATTAATAGGTGTGACATGAATAAAAATAATACAAGAGGGAGAAAGGAATAGAACTATATAAGAGCAACATTTTTATATATTACTAGAATTAAATTAGCCTAAGTCTGCAACTGATTTGGATAAGTTCATAATGCAAAAGAAAGCAGTAAAGGAGGCGCAGAGGATCAAAAAAGAGTTGGGGTACACACAGGAAGATAAAGTGGTGGACATAATCATATCAATAATATTTAACATGAATACACTGAATGATCCCATCAATGTAGAGACTGTAAGACTGAATTAAAAAAACATGATCCAACTATATGCTGTTTAAAGGAGACACATATTAGATTAAAAGAAACAAACAGATTGTAAATGAAAAAGTTAGAAAAAGATATATTTTGCCAACCAATCATAAGAAAGTAGAAATGGCTATACTGATATAAAAAAATAAATAAATAAATAAAACTGTTACTGGAGATAAAGAGGGATATTTTATAATAATAAAAGGCTAAATTCAGCAGAAAGATGTAACAATTGTCAACATATAAGCACCTAATGACAGAGACCAAAATACATGAAGCAAAAACTGACAGAATCAAGCTATTTTGCTTCTTGGTATAAACCCAGGGGAACTGAGAGCAAAGACTCAAACAGGGAGCTGTACACCAATGTTCACAGAGGCACTATTCATAACAGCCAAAAAAGTAGAAGAAACCCAATGGATTTCGCTAATGGATGAACGGATAAACAAAATGTGGTCTATACATACAGTGAAAGATTATTCAGCCATAAAATAAGGTTCTGACATGTGGGAAAACTTGGAAGAACCTCCAAGACATGTTAGGCAAAATGAACCAGATACACAAAGACTAATATTGTATGATTCCATTTATATAAGGTTCTACTTTTATGGGGTAAATTTTTTGGCTTGCACATTTTATCACGATAATATTAAATTTTTTTAATTTCACTAGACTGAGAGAGTTAAAATCTAGCTTTCAAGTCACTGAAAATAATGGCTAGTGGAGATATATTAATTGGTAGCTAGCCTTTAAAGATAATTTATAAGGAAAGAAATGAGGATTTAATACAGAGTAACTCAAGAGAAAGAAACATATTACCCCAATTAAGCTGATGTAAAAACAAACACCACCACCCACCAAAAAAACAAAACAAAGCAAACAAAACAAAAAACAAACAGAAGATCAGAAGGATGGACATTGTTCATATAGAGAGACCTAAGAGTGTTTAAGATTACAAGGAAGTGAACCATGGAAATAATTAAGTTGTTAAATAAACAAAGGGAAGTGATTGCTGATAAATGATCCTAGCTGAAGTCAAATGGAGAATGCATCAAGGGCCTCAGTGAACTATTTGATCTTTAAAATATAAAGTGAAGGGGACAGATAAACGTAAAAAGATAATTTAAAATAGAACAGAGGGACGCTGAAACACGTCATATTGGTAATTAAAATCAGTGTTAAAAAGAAATCAAGAAACACCCTTGATATAAAGTCAATGTGATCCCAATCAAAATAGCATGAGAATTACTCTCAAGTTCATCTGGAAGAGTTCATGTACAAGATTAACCAGAAAAAAATTTGACCAAAAAAAATATATATATAGGGGGAAAGCCGGGACGGCTCAGCGGGTTGAGCGCTCGCTTTGAGGCCATGAGGACCGAGGATCGAATCCCGGCTCCGGCCCAGGCAGGACCCACGTGCTGAACTGGGGAGTTCCCACAGTTTGGTTCTCTAACTGTCTCTCTCTCTGTCTCTCTCTCTGTCAAAAAGTAAAATAGAAATAACTATGCACTGAAGACAAAAAGATAATTTCTCTCTATAAATGTGAAAAGATAAAAAAAAAATATATATATATATATATATATATATATATATATTGTTATAGTATATCATTACATACTGTAATAGAGGAAATAATTGGAAGAGAATAAAGTTCAGAAATAGACAAAAGTCCAAAAACAAATTTAGTATATGATAAAACTAGTACTTCAGATCAGTGGTTAAAATATTACAGTTCTTAGTAAATAATATAGTAATAAATGGCTAGTAATTTGGAAAAGAAAAAAGCTACATCTTCACTGAGTCCTTGCATAAAAATATTTCCCAGTTGAATCAAAGATTTATGTGTAAAAAAATGAAACCATAAAAATACTAGAAGAAAACATGAAAATATTTTCTAAACCTTAAAGTATCTTTCCAAACATAACACAAAATCCGGAAGCCATAAATGAAAAGACTGAATAATCTCAACATATTAAAATTCTGAGTTAGAAAATCACTATCAATAATATAAAAAACACAACTACAAAAATATTTAACATACAATAAGAAAAATAATATCAAGCAAAAGAAAAGTGGGTCAAATTTACCAACAGTCACCAACAAATAGACACACATCATACAGAATATAAACACCCAAATTTTAGAAACCAAAACATTTAATACCAAACGCTAGAACTAGCAATTCTTTCCACAATTAAAGAGCTATTATAGCTTTAGATGAAAATGATATTTAACAATGTAAAATAAAATACAGATGTCAAAAAGCTGGACTGTGCTTCGAATTGACTTATTTCAGTTTCCACGGGAGTACATACTTTTATGAGACTTTGGAAGTCAAATTTCATCTGTAAGCTACAATGTTTAGTAGTGGTCATTTGCTATTCTAGAATTCAAAATGGACATGCTGATGGCAGAGTACTACAGCTAGTACCAAAAAGCCTCCTGCTTATTTATTAAAAAAAAAGAAAAGAAAAGAAGAAACAGCATGCCTGAAAAATCACCTCATGATCTGTGAAAGGTAATTCTTATTCACTTGCACATTACTGTGTTTTTGTTTTCTATCAAAAGTTCAACCAATTAAAAAATTAAACTAAAACACCACTGATCTAGTACCCTTATCAGGTACCATCTTCTATATTTGTAAAAGACAGAACAAGTTATTAGACTGGCAGTCAAGCACTTGTAGAGATCATCCCTGCACAATTTTACTATAAAAATTGAATTTCCAAATATGCACTTGGTTATTAGTTCTACTTTTAACCTGCCACTCATGTACTGCCATGTACTTAAAATTCAAAACATGTTTATGTTCTCCATTCAGCAGGCTAATGCAACTGCACACCAGACAGTCATGCATAATTCAAGTCAGTATCCTTGGGCTGCCGTTAAAAAAGCAAGGGTGAGACTTTAACATGAATAAAGTATATCTGATTTTTCTTTTTATGTGACAAATGGATATTTTATTTTCTGTGACGAAATGCCAAAAATGCAAAGCCACTGTCTATTAGATCTGTACACTGTTGGAAAAAGATCATTGAAGAAATAAATAAAGCAACTACAATAGTCTTAGAAAATTAATTCTAAATAGTAAAAGAGATAAAATTGAACAACATTTAAACAGCAAGGCTCACAATGTAACAAAAGATTTTATGAGGATTTGCCAATAACCAGAATGTACGTAAAATTACAAAGTGAAGGATCTGTATTATACTATAAAATCAGAGGTACTTTTTACACTTACATTCAAATTATAGTTTTAACATTAGTAAAGTTAGTTTCATATAAATTTTTTTTTTTTATTGTTTTTGAGAGAGAGAGATACAGAGGCAGAGACAGAGAGAAGGGGGAGGGCCCAGAACAGTCTCCATAGTTGCACATCATTGGTTTTTCCATATAATTTCATTCCACAGGTGGGCGCGGGGCTGCACAGGGCAGGAACTGGGCCGGGGTCTCACCCTGGGGAGAGCAGAAGTAGGGGCACTCCCCAGTTCAGCATATGGGTCCACATGGGCCAGGGCCAGGATTTGATCCCTGGTCCCCAGGGCTGCAAAGTGAGCACTTAACCCACTAAGACATCCAGGCTTCCCCTCATATAAATTGCTTAAATAAAAACCCCTTTACCGAGTTTCTATAACTAGTGATACATCTAGAAATGGCACAGGTATAGAAAAGCTTGAGTCTATGAAATTGGAATGGAGGTTTATTGGCTAAGTATGTCAAGATATAGCCCAATAGCTACTATCCCAGATTCCAGTTTCTGCCATCTTCACTGTGGATATTTGCTTTTTAAAAGAGGGATGTTGGGATGCCAGGATAGTTCAGCAGGTTGAGTACTTGCCTTGCAAATTAAATCCTGGCCCCAGCTGTGCAAATACATAGGTTGAACTGTGACACAACCGGTAACCACCAGGATGGAGGTGAAGGTTCTCACTTCCCATGAGGGAAGCTCCCAGTTTGGTTCCTGCCCGCGCAGCCCCACACCCACCTGTGTGGAATGAAACCATGTCACAACTAATGATGTACAACTATGGACCTTCCCCTCCTCTCTCTCTCTCTCTCTCTCTCTCTCTCTCTCTCTCTCTCTCTCTCTCTCTCTCCTCGCCTACTCTGAAACAAAAATAAACAAATCTTTAAAAAATAAGAAAAAAAAAGGTAACTGGGTCTTAATCTATAAAGGTTTATTTTTGAGGCTACCGAAAACAAATATTTAGCAACAACTTGAAATGTGACTCATAAATGATTAGCTTCTAAATTAAAATTCTCATAAGGAAGAATAAATGTGTAGATTTTCATCATTTTTCCTCTCAGAAGCTTCAAATTTGACTCGTCATTTAAAGAAACACTACAGATATGAATAACATCATTGCTCAGGCAACTCAACTCAATTATGAAAATTTCATCTTAGTCCTATTCAATAGTACAGACATACCAAACATAATATCCTCTACAATGACAGTCCATTAATGTCAAGGTGCAGTAATATGAAGGATGAATTAATGGGATAGCAAGAAAGGATTCAATGGTATCCAAGATAATGAAAAAAAAGATTAAGTGGCAGGCCTTTGGGAAATACAGTAAAGGCAGGGAAGTCCTTTCAATGAAGACGGAGAATCTAGTTCAGGTACACAGAATATAACTTCTCTGTGTTCTTGTAGAGATGGAAAATTTAAACAAAAGTTCAAAGGACAGTGATACATCAAAGATATCTTCGTCGATTAAGTCCTGAATTTAATTAGGAGCTTATAGATAATACTGTTAGCTACATCTGTCCAATAACTATTGTATAAGAAAGTAGAATAAGAAAAGTTTTATAGCAATTCAACCACCAATTGATGCTAGAGAAACCGATGCAGAGAAATTCAACATTATAATAGCAACAGCTAATGAAAAACTACCCCTCAAAAGGAAGTTCAATCTTGCTTAGCAGTAATAGTGTCATGGACCATGAACTAAATTTTTTTCCCTTTCTTGAGAAGATATGTCCCTTCAAATTTCTGTATTTCTTGCCCACAATTATAACCATGTGATATTTTTAATGCTCTCCAAAGATAAACACATTATTAACTCAAGAGTTTTTTTCTGTTTATTTGTGGAACAGCACCAAAGTTCGAAGAGCACAGTATTTTTATATTCATTGTGACAGATACTAATGGTAAGTTCTAGAAAAGTAGCCACCAAGAAAGAACTGAAGGTATGATTACAGGCTATAAAATGCATACATAAATAATTTATTTTTCATACCTAACTTTACTTAAGATACTGGAAATTATGAAGGCAATAACATTTTAATGGTTCCTACTTAGGAACAGGGGACCTCAGAATATGAGAACTCAAATGAGCATTATTAAGTCACATTGCCCAACTTTATCATATCTGCAAAATGAAGGACTGAGAGCCTGTGACCTGTCCAAAGTGATCATTTATGGGAAAGATAAGATCAGAAGCCACACTGTCACTTACAGGACTGCTGAGCACTGACCTGCAAAACCGTCCCTGGCAGCTTGAACCACTTAAGTACGTTTAAGCAGCATGATACAGTGTCACAAACACGCCATGACATACAGATTTTCTACCCTTACTCCCTTCACAAAGAAATTGTGAAAATTAGTAGAGCAATCTTTATAAGACAGTTAAAATGCACTCATAGAGAATATAAACATAAAGAATTTATTATTCAAGTATTAAATTATTTTAAAAGTAACATTTAACTAAAAGGAATAAAAATGCTTTAATACCCCTAATTTTAAGGTAATGTCAAAATTATGGAGCTTGTAAAGTAGCCACATGAAAGAAAACAACAGGTGTATGTATGTGTATACCAGGGCTGTCCGAAAAGTATGCAGCCACATCACATGAAAAACAGAGGCATTTATGGCTGGATTTTTTTTCTGAACTGCCCTTGTATATATAAAGTACATACTCTAAGACATAAATGATGCTGGAAATTATTTTCTAATAGCATTTTAAATGAACCCCAAAATAACATTGTTCGATTTTAATACTATAGCTATGCCACAATATAGCTTGGTAAGCTCTATGGTGAATTAAAAAAGAAAAATTATAAGTAATAGAAAGACACTAATAATTTAAATACATTTGCTCTTTATATAAAATCATCTTCAATAGGCTTCTATCTAATATTAAAATTGGAAGTATTAACTAGCATGAGTGGAATTTCAGAGGTTAGTCTGTCTTACCAACTTAAACAAGATATGCACCCTACTGTTGAACTCTTTTCAAAGTGAGAGAGGATATCAGAAAATGCCCGTAATTTTAAGAACATAATAAAAATGAATTCAAATTATTTAACAAAGGAAATTTGATGAATTCCTGTTTATTTTTCCTAGAAAAATTTCTTATATATATCACCCCCTTTTCTAGTTTCAAAAAAAATGGAAGATTAATATGGCCACCTAGAGGAGAAAAGTTGATCAACGAATACTTGTATGCCATCACACTTTCTTGCTTTTTCTAGACTGTCTGTATCGCAGACTAGCACTCTATCAACTGCTGTAAAGGACCTGGTTGGAGGGCTAATCATGAATGAAACAGACCTGGGAGGGTATTAAAGTGGCAGTGATGACCTCACAGAAGATGAAACAACATTCATTTTGCAATGAACTTGACAAGCACAGTGTCTATAACTTCACTGTGTGACCTTAGGCTAAAAATCACTTATTCAACCTGAAATCTCTTCTCACTTCTATAAGATGGGGCTGATCTTCTCCACCAGAATGAGCTGAAGTGGAAACTGACTGTGACAATGTGCACAGAGACTAGCAGGGTCAGGCACACAACAGTGTCTCAGTCAACGGGGGCTCTCACTGCCTGCGAGAACGTTCTCCTGCTCTAGTCTCTCATCTCCACCCACGTCCTGCCTGCCGCTCCCAGTATCAGCTCTTCCAAAGCTTCTCTGCTGGAATTATTCGGTGTTGAGAAATGGACTACAGGTTCCTTACCAGCACTAATGAGGGAATGGTACGTCGTATAAAAAAAATGGACATTTAGAACTATTTTTCCTGTCATTAACTCAACCACATTTGTCAAGTCCAATCTTTATAAACTTGCAGAATATGCAGAACAGAGGGTCAGAGCAGTAGAGAGAAATATAAGCTGCCCTCTTCATCCCTTCACTTGGACTGTGTGAAAATGAACAGATCCTGCCAGGAGACCAGTCCTCGGGTGTCCTGGTAGATGACCAGCCATGAGTGAGCTGTATGTCTGCTGAATCTGCTATGCAGGGCACAGCCACCTGGTGGGGACTCAAATGTATATCGGACCAAACTCAGGGGGTATCTGGAAAGTCTCCAGCCAGGTAGAGGCATCTATGACTGGATTTTTTCCAGACAGCCCCTGTATACCCCAGGAGGCCCCGTGTACTGTTGCTGGGCTGGAGGGACAAGGTGCATTAGGTTACAAAACCCTTCAACTACTTCTCTTTCTTGACGCTGCAAGTTGATAAGGGGACAGAAGGTGGGGAGAAAGTGTAAGCAGCAAATGAACACTTTCTTACCCCTTATTCTCTCCTGAATAACAGTCAAGCCAACTTATTTTTATTTTACACAATTAAAACTTTAATTGAAAGTTATTGTCCATTTTCTACTGGACAAAGGAGCTTGTTTAAATTCTCATCCTTCCCAATCTCTCTACAGCTTTCAGAGGTCTCCTTCCATGGCTTCTCCTGATTCTCCACTTTATTGCTTTTACTTTCTCTTCTCTGTTTAAGTGACACCCTTACTTCTCCCGTTAATGAAAGGAAATGATTCTCTAATCTTTTCTCTCTTATCAATTTTCTCCCTATCAATGTAATTCATTCCCATGGCTTCTATTCTGTAAGTATATATGATCTGAAAACCTCTCTCCCTAACCTTATTCATAATTTCAAACTCCAGAGCCTTTTCCAACTTCTTAAATATCCTGCCTTGTCTCTCTCTCTCTCAACCACTTTCATGCCAACCCCACCCCACCCCACCCCATTTCAACAACAACAACAAAAAAACAGATCCCTACCTGGATTTCCTATTTGTAGTAATGACCTCATCAATCTCCTGTTCAGACATGCTGGAAACTGGTGTCACATTTGATACTTCCTTCTTTCTAATGTTTCAAATACATTCAGTTGCCAAATCCAGCAAATTATACCTTTGTAATATCTCTCCTACCCTCCTATAGTGCTATCGCCACTACTGTAATTCAGATTTTTAGCATTTTGCACACAGACCCCTGCAAAGACTTCCTTAATTCCTGTCTTTCCACATAGTCTTCCTGTTGCTAAATTAGTCTTTTTAAAGCATATCCCTGATCTTGGACCTTTGGTGAAAAACTGTCAGTTAGTTCTCACTGGCTAACAAATTAATCCAAACTTTAATCAAACCTGGCCATAAATCCCTCTATTTTTCATCTCACATGGCTGGACACTTTTCGGACAAGCCTTGTATATCTCCTCTATATATGTATGTATGTTGGAGCCAAGTATTTAGGATTCTCTCTGTTCCTGAAATATTCCCTCTATTGTGCCACTTTTCACTTTGGGGTTTATGAAGTTCCCTCCACCTTAAAGTACCTCTACTTATTTTTTTTCACCAACTTTCTACCCATCCTTCAAACCTAAACTCAAATGCCATTTACTCTGAAGCTTCCTCACACATTCGCTAATGGATGGTATTTCACTACATTCCTTAAAGCCTTTTAGCATTTGACATGTAGTTCTGTATCTTTGCCTGTGGGCATGTTCAGAATTTACTATCACTTGAAATTGCTTTTCCCTAAGATCTTAAGCTCTGAAATCATCAAATTCTCCTATTCTTCCCCTCCTCCACTGAATCTATTTTCGGCTCATAACAATCTTTAATTTTTCAACAATAACCTATGATACAAAAACGAATCTCCTAGCCTACTGTATCTTACCACATTATCTTGTGGTAATTTCCCATCCTAAATCCCAATGACAGCATTTTAACAATAAGGATGTCCGTCTCAACCTGGATATTCCAGACACTTCAAATTCAGCATGACCCAACCTGAAGCAGCTTATTTCTCTCGTGTTCTCTAAACTAATGAAAACTTGACTAATCACTCATTACACACATCTAGTATTCATCAAGATATATTGAAGCCATCCCCAAATCTATGGATTCTTTATCCCTAAATTCACTGCCAATGAGGATCTCATCACCATTTATGTAACTGGTCTTTTCTGTCTCCAGCAGCCCTTACCTCCAATATATCTTCTGTTCAATAGTTACATAATCTTTCCTAGATCTAGTGATCTAAAAGTGTCTTATTGTCCATTTTAAAAACCTTCCAGAACTCTGTATTTCCTGTAACTCAATGTCCAAATTCCTGAGCATGACAGTCATTACCTGCCCATTCTCCAAACACAGATCCTAAATTAAAGACATTGAAATACACTCTCTTCCACTTTCAGCGAATCACTAGTCCCTGGTAGTTGAAATAGTTCTCACTGAAGTTGGGTTTGCCTATCCTGTGAAGACTGCATTAGACTTCTTCCCCCTCCCCAAGTCTGAGTCTCCTTCCAGACTGTGTTCATGAAACGAATAGACCACGTATCACACTGCATTGTACATGGGCTCCCTCCTGCCATCTGTGGGTCCCAAAACAAGCTCATTTTATTCATTTTTTTTTTTAATTCACAGTATCTAGTATGGCACATAAAAAGCTTTCAACAAATGTTTATGACATAATCAATCTAATTTCAGAATGCTTGAAATCAATCTATCCTGGGTGTTTTCTCAAATAGTTTAGGGTAGAAGTGGTAGAAAAGTACAGGCGGGTCTTGAAGTGACAAAGGAAATGCAGGACACTTTTGCCAACCAGTTCCAGAGGTTCGGGCAGGACCAGAAGAGCCACTGAGGCCATGTTCTTGTCCACATTCTTCTGCCGCAGACAGCACCATGCCAGAATAACAGGGCTCCAAGGAAGGAGCAATCAAGACAGCAGAGAATGTAGGAGAGGAGGGGGAAGGAGGAGTAAAGAGGGAAAAATAAAAATCCTAAACGGAAGCTGCAAAAAGGGAGGTTTCTAGGGTCACAGGTTACAAACTCAGGGCTTGCCAGTGCCTCCTCACGATCATTGTCACCGTTTTCACTGCCCTGGCTTGCATCGGCTATGTACTGATCACAGGCAATTAGGTGCCCGGCACGAAACTAGAAACTGCCATGTATCTCATTTCTTGTTGAAGACAACCCTGTCAGGAAGGTATTAGCCACGTTGTAGAGACAATACAACAATCCTATAGACAACTAACTCTACTCCCCAAGGTTTCACAGTTAATGCATTAAGTTACCAAGCCAGAACATGACTAAGGGTCAGGCTTCAAAACCCATTCCCTCTCTGCTCTTCTGTCCATGAGCCCAGGGTGGATACCGGTTGGGGACTGGTTTTCCTGCTCTGCATTATTTAGTTATCTTTGTAAGGACATGTCTTATTTTCTCCAGCACTGGAAAGGGGGTTTTGAGGACACAGTTCATGTCTAATATTTTTTCATTTTTCCCTTGCATATTATAATGGTCTTTCTATAATGTAACCACTCAGTATTCCATGCATTTTTGATGATACCTGTGTACTAGCAGAAATTAAAAGGAAGTTTATCAATCTTTAGTTACCAAACACAAACCACAGCAATAACATTTAGGGTGGTGTGTATTTTGTATAATAAAAAATATCTAAGAAATATTGCTCTTTTTTTCAGATCTGAGTATAAATGATAATTACTATATGAGTAGTCATATATGTTGTATCAAGCACATGAACAACTTACTTAAATGTGAAAATAAATATGCTTTAAATAATGGCAAAACCGCTTTTATTTCTCTTAGATAAAAATGTAGAGATGTGAGTGGACTTATATCTTCTACATAGGTTGAGTTCTAAAGCCAATGTCGGTATATAAGAAAAAAAAATCAGTGAGAGACAAAATAATCCTTGAAAATTCCTTAAATCATCCTTAAAGCATATAATATAGTACTGGCTCTCAATAAATTCATCTCAGGCAACTTCTCCTCCTGTACAGAACAGATCACCATTTCTTCTGCTATGTGCCATGTGAAGTATTTGGCTTCAATTTAGGGCCATATTGAATGAGTGAACATACGTACATTTACACGCTGGAGTCACATTCAACACTGTCAGATACTCAGACTATGTCAGTTCTTGTAACAGGTATTAGGGAACTGATTCCATCTGAGAGAACAACAGGTTCACATCTTCCTCCTCACAGCTTGCTAGGTATATGTTCATTGTGGAAAGTGAGCTGGAATCACTACTGTATTTAAATGACTTAAGTGTTTTCTTTTTAGAGGGTTAGGTTTTCGGCTTGAGCCCAGACAACTGAATTTGAATAAATTATATTCCCAGAACTGTGACTCTACTGAATGTGCTATTTCATTTATTGTGCAACCACAGATGCCTAGAATTTTAGGGACAAATAATCTAATAATATAGTGTGTCATCTAAAAAAATAAGTAGCCTATCTTACCTTCGTCTATGGATGCTTCACTACTGTATCCATCATACTCGGCCGAGAGAGGACTATATTTTTGTCTTGTTTCCCAAGTATAGTTCTTTTGTCTAGAATCGGCCAATGGTAGTCGGGAATTGTGTGTTCTGGATAAGGCCTCATGGTACTTGCCCAGTGCTTCATCTTCACTTTCAGAGGATGAACCATGATCATCTTTGTCCATGTAGGAATTATCTATTTGCAACGATAAGGAGGGCAAATCAAAATTTTAACACAGTAAAGTATGATGAATTTGGTATCTATACATACACAGAGAGATACATTATGTCATATATATCCACAGACACACACAAATATATATATATGTGTGTATATATATATACACACACAGTCTGAATTTTCAGCAGTAGAAAAGTGACATTTTTTTTCATTTAAGAAAACCAGGATTTAGATTTTGTTGTGATAGAAGAAGACTGAATTGTTATATGCTAATTATATAAATAATTTAAGTCACAGGGATTTTCCAACCCCATTTCACATAAAAAAAAATAACAGGGCTCACCATATTATACCACCTTTTTAAAGGATCGTTATTACACAAAGGTAGTTATAAGTATTGCTTGGACATATGGGCCTGATTCAAGTAATTCATGTTGCAAGAGACATTGGTGGTTATCATCTTAGCCAAATTTTCAGGACTGACAATTCTCAGTGCTAGGAGTGCAACAGAGAAATGGGCAGATGTATATTATTGGTGAAATTATAATTGGTCAAAGCTTTAAATCTGCATAGTCTTCGATCCATGTCTTAAAATTTTATCAATTCCATTTCTAAGAATTCAGCTTAAGAAAAGAGTTAACAGGTGAGCAAAGATATATATTTGAAACAATTCACTGCATTATGTTTAACAGCAAAAGAAAACAAAAATTAAATATAGCCTAAACATCCATCACTGAGCCTTGGTTAAGTAAATTATGCTCTATCTGTGAAATGATATATGAGGCAGCCATTAAAAATGAGGAGGTGAACTTACAAGTACTCAGAGGGAAAGAGTAACTATAAGATCATGTTAAGAGAAAAGAGAAGGCTATAAAATAGAAGGTATATTATATTCTCATTTAATATATAAATATATAACTTAACATGTAACATACACATACATGCAATGTATCTTTATATGAACATACAAAAATATGTGGATATACACTAAATTTAACATTTTTATCTGTGAATGATAGAATAACTAGGAAAATTTTTCATATATATATATATATAACTAAATTTCACAAAAAAATTTTAGGTGGTATAAATTTTATTATAAAAAGCACTAGTTATTATCTTTTAAAAAGGTAAAACTTTGAAAACTGCAACATGTTGAGATACATTTAAACTAAGAGGCAACCTTCTTAGAATTATTCAACGTTAGAAGGATAAAGAGACCACAGCAGGTAGAATTCATGGGTTTAGTTTAGATATTTTCCTGAGATCATCTGTACTAAAGAAATCAAGGTCTGAAATTCAAGTGGGGAGACACAGAATAAGTAATTTTAAAATATGGGATAGAAATCAAATGTTTAGAGTTAGAAGAGAGCTTGGATGTCACAAATCTAAGTCCCACTTTTTAATTCAATAAAACAAAATCCTAAAAGGGTAAAACACATTCTGCGTTGCCCAGCATGTAGTCATAAGCCACATGCAGCTATTTAAAAATAATAGAACTTAAAACCCACCTCCCCGGCACTACTAGTGACATTTCATGTGTTCACCAGCCATGTGGGCCAGTGGTTACTACACAAAGCAACAGGGACGTGCAGAACTTGACCATCATTGCAGAACATTGTAGAGGATGGTGATGAGATGATGGCAGATCTGGCCTAGAACCCCTGTATTATGGCTCCCAGTTCCAATCTTTCCGCCCTTTGTGGGACACCACGGGGGCGGGGTCTTAAGGCAGCAGGACAGTACCAAGGACAAGAACTAGAAATTCTACAGTCACACTTCGCCTACTACAAAATACTGCCTAAAGAAGCCCTGCATTCTGAAACAGAGACGAAAATGCCTCTTCCTCTCTCTGGACCTTGTAAGTTCAACGTCAGAACCTAGAACACAGGAACTAGCAGCATTACAGTTCAACTGTATGAATGTATAACCTATGGGTCAAATCATTTTAAAAATGATTTTAGAACATGGTTAAGTTTAGTACTGACTATAATCTAGAATACTTGAGAGGTATTTGGTTTCTTTAGGTACCAGCATGATGGTTAGTGAAAAGATATCAAAACAAAATTAAAAACTCTGTATTGCTACTTGTGAAGTATTTATTACTAATGTGCATTCTACTGTTATTTTCTGGATAAAATAATATGTAAAGTGTTCTACTTGATTTTCTTTTTTTCTGCAACTTCAGATAATAAGACTAGCAAAAATGAACCAAGGCTACTAAAACCCACTGCAGATGCCAAAACCCAAGGATGTTCAAGTCCCTTATATAAAACAGAGTAGTATTTGCATACAGCCTACATACATCCTCCCATATACTTTAAATCTCTTGGCTTCCCTGGGCCATGTTGGGAGAATTGTCTTGGGCCACACAGAAAATACACTAACATTAACGACTACTGATGAGTTTAAAAAAAAAAAAAAAGTGGCAAATCTCATAACGTGTTAAGAAAGTTTAAGAATTGGTGTTGGGCCGCATTCAAAACTGTCTTGGGCCGCATGTGGCCCACAGGCCATGGGTTGCACAAGCTTGTTTTTAAATCATCTCTAGATTACCTGTAATACCTAAGACCACGTAAATGCTACAGAAATAGTTGTGATACTTTTATTGTTTAAGGAATGATGAGAAGCAAAAAAAGTCCCTGCATGTTCAGTACAGATGCGATCCTCACAGGCATACCTACACACACAGTACATATTAGTGACAACATAAAATTAAAAAGATATATCTGTTTGATCCGTGACTGGTTGACTCCACAGATACAAAATCCACAGATACAGAAGGCTGACTGTATTTTCAAAAACTGGCGTTCCTTTTTAACCAGTTCGATCATCCTGGAGCAGCCTCTACTCAATCATTTGAAAAGCATTCATATCATTGATAAAGAGCAGATATCTACTATAAATAAAGTAATGTAGCAGAACTGAAAAAGTCTTCCTCATTCCTACTGCTACTCAGATTTTTATTTTACGAGAATCTCAATTTATAGAAAAATTCCAGACACACATTTTATAAATAAATGCCAGTGTATTTTTGACCTTGTGATCAGACCAGCAATAAATGGAAATTGTTAAGGTCTTACCAGAAGTAAGTCCTAGCGGTATGAAGCAATTCTGCAACCAAAACCAAGTGACTGCTGGCTAACTGTTTTGAAAATTGTCAAAATTATTGTGGTTGAAAACTAAAAATACTTAGCTGGACTCTTAATTCTACATAGAGAACTCATGAGTAATAACAGACTGCTCTTGTAAACTCACTGTAAACACAGAATAGTCATATAAAATTCTTAATGTTTGGCTAAATGAGACACATATCCTGAAGTGTATTACTCAATAAAATCAAATCTATTGCTCTCAAGGAAAAGTATAAAACACTTGACACAGTTACTAACTGGGATAGACTTGAAGAGTGACGCTGTCTAAAGGATGGAGGGGGTTGGTTACATAAATACAGAATTCTAAAACTCAAGCACAGCACACCAAATAAGCTCCCAACTAAAGCATGCACTGTACTTCAGAAAACCTTGGAGTTTCTGGTTGTAAAATAAATGAACATTAAGAAAAATTAGGGCAGCTACAAAAACTGGCTGAGTAACACAGGGGCCAGGGGCGATACTTAACTTAGAGGTGTACAAATAGCATAAATGCTCTTGAAATGGTTGTGAAGGGGAAAAAAATGAATGGCTTTGAAAGTGTCTCCCAGTAAGAGGATACAAGAAAGGCTTAAAACAGAAATATAGGCATGTACAGGAAAGTTCAGGAATTTGGATGGCATTTTCCCAGTTTAAAATAAAAGAAAATCGAGAGAGATTTTATCACTCAAACCCACACTAGGAGACCTCACCTTTTCCTGGTATTATCTTAGCATATTTTTCATCTTTACTCTTGGCTGTTCCTTTCTTGGCAGAAATGGCCTCATTTTTCTTTCTTTTTATGTCTCCTTTTGCTCTGTAGCATTTGGTTGGATTTATTTGTTCTCTGAATCTTCCATGTAACTTATCTTTAGAATTAGCTGATGGTGCTGGAGATTGGTCTTCTTCCTTAATGGAGTTCTGTGTCATACGTCTAGTGCTTGTCAAAATACCTTTTGGAGAACATTCATTTCCTGAAACCTCATTCCCTTTGGATCCTTTACTTTTCATATGCTTTTCGGCTTTGTTTAAACGATTTTCTTTCATTTCTGGATACATTACCTCCTTGAGATCATCCTTCCCATTACTGGAAGTTCTTAATCCATTATTTTTATATGGGTGAGTGTGTCCGAGTTCCTGACAAGGAGATCCAGTCCTTGCATTCTGCTTGGTCACCGATCTCCTGCCATCACTCACACGGTCTTTCCAAGAAGAATCACCCATGTTATCAGTCTCTTGATATCCTGGTAGAGCCTGCTGCCTATCATGAATATGTTCCAGTACTCTTTCTCCGGTTATACCTTGATCTTGCCTTTGTGAAACAGAAGTATTATAATAATCTCTTTGATGTGTTCTGGGCTCTAGATTGGGTTGCGTTTTCTGACCGTTAGGTAACGTGGCATTCTCCTGTGTTGAAGGATCGACAGCTTCTGCCGCTGTCCCACCTTCCTCCTCAGAGCGCAGGCCATTGATCACACTTGTTACCTGTTCGGCCACTGAGTCAGTTAAAGCGCAGCCGACCTCCCCAACAACACAGGTCAAATCTTCCACAGCATTACTGATTGTGTCCACCAGAGAGGACATTGAAGGCAGACTCCGCTGCAAACTTCTGAAAAATGCCATTTTCTATTTCCCTGGCCCTAGAAGGTGTAATAATTAAATTTTCTCTTCTAGAATAACCACTTTGGAATCTGAATTGAACATGTACTTAAATGGTGCTTGCTACTCATGAGCTCCATATTAGTGTTTCACATTGAGGCTTTTAAAAATCTTTCTTTAAATGCATGAGGCATTGGAAGAAACATGTTGAAGCAAAGGCTCTTCCAAAAAAGAAAAAAAGAATCAAACCACTTGGTTTAAATGTAATGACAATTTTCCCACTCCATAGCTATCATAACAGCAGCAAGACAATATTTTCCCCTGAGATACTATTGGTTTTTAATTCTATACCTGCAAGAAGAAGTATAAAAAGGATTCTTATTATATATAATACTTTTAGTTCATTTAGTAATAGTCTATGTAGGCAAACAACCCTATCTTATTAACAACTACCAGTATCATTTCAAATTAAGATAAATATTTAGGGGAAAATATCAAAACAATTGTGCATAGAGTACGAACAGGGGAGGGCAGAGGGTGAGCATCTGCTCAGTAGCTAAGACACTGAAAGCACTGTGATTTAAAATTTCATCTTACTGGATCACACAATAACTCTAGGAGGTAAATATTATTATTCCTATTTAATAAGTAGAAGAAACACAAGGCTCAAAAAATTAAGAAGTTCCAAGACCTTTCCATTGGATCCTCAAGGTCAACGCTATTCTTAAAATAACAGAAAGGAGATATTTAACTTTTCCATTTTCAATTTGCTCACAAATGACCCGGCATCTTCCAGAGGCAGCAGGGCCAGGCAAATACCGAAGCAGACATGAGAATCCAGCTGTCTGTCTTCTATGCCATCATTAAAGAGATTTTCCAAAATGTAAAAAAATGTCACTGGTCTCACCGAACTATTTTTGCTTTATGAAATATACTTTTAATTAAAAATGATATTTATATTAACATGTAATAGGCTTATTGTTGATTTTTTTTTTTTTAGAAACAACTGGCTAAAAATACTTAAAAAATTTCTCAGCTTTAATTTTGAATAGGCTGCATATCAATAGATATAACTCACATAAACAAAAGCTCTTTGGGGTCCTCAATAATTTTTAAGAGTGTAAAGGGTTATCAGGCAAAACAAAACAAACAAACAAAAAACCCAAAAAACAAAAACACCAAAAATGCTGAACCAGAGAATTATTGCAGGCTGCCCAAAAAGATCTCTTTAACCAGTTCATTTTACATAAATGATCAAAAAGCAGGACTTAAGTATAAAAAACACTAAGTTTAATCAAATCAAAATCACATGAAGTACTACAGCTTCCTAATGCAAGTCACAGATGCAACTCAATAACAAATAGATTTTTATAAACAATGAGGCCATCACTTTTTAAGTTATGAGCTGTGAGAGAAAAACATCTCTCCCAACATATGTACACAGACAATAAAAGCAAATTTTCTCAGCTTCAGCTCTTTAAAATTCTTCTGAATTGACATCTTGCTTTTTATAATTGTCAACTTGCTCCTGCTATCATTTATATAAGCCAGTCTTTGGAAATAGCAAGTAAAGAGCTCTTCTAAAAATTAAAAAAAAAAAACCCAAGGAAAACATTCATATACGCGAAAGAACAATATGACAGCCATTGTCTTTCCTAGTGTTGAGTAACAGTAACTAACTGATGAAGCTATGGTGCCCAGGAGGAGACAGGAATACTAATTTTTCTAACTTTCACCTACTCTAAGTTACCAAACAATAAAATCATCTATCAGCTGAGAGTTCAACAGTAGGTAAAGAAAAACATAAATACTTTCAAAAGCCTTCTAGCAACACAGAATAAAGCTCTCTAGAGAGTTATTTGGACAATAGATTTAAACTATATAAAGTAACAAATACTTCCTCTTCTTAAAGCAAGTCTACTCAGACTACAATCTCAAAAGCAGATCTTATATATGAAAAATAAAAATGTTACTTTGAGATAGCATACAATTAATCTTTATGCAATTATGCATTTTTTTTTATTGTTAAATTTAATGGGGTGACATTGGTTGGTAACAGTTAGGTAGTTTCCCGATGTACAAGTCCACATCACATCACCCATGCATCGCATTGGACCTAGAGAGACCATCTTACTATGCAAAGTAAGTCAGACTGAAAGAATCCAGAAACATATGACCTCACTTATAGGTGGAATATAAAACTGCAATTATGCATTCTTTATGCAATCTTTATGCATTAGCAATTTGTGGGCAACAGAAAGGTAACTGAACATAATTTACTTAATAGATCTTATACTCTCACAGAATAGTAGGTCAAAACCAACCTTTTTATTACATATTTTTTTAAATAATAGGGTAGTACAGATACTAAGAACAAACAAAAGAAGCAATGAATGATACTTACAAATCTTATCTTGTGAATTCCTCCTTGTACTGTATCCTGAACCAAGATCTGGAAACCCGCCAACATTTTCAAAACAGAACTTCTTATTAATATAGAGAAAAAGGAGCAGCATCAAGACAATAAACACCCCAACAGCTGACAAAAATCCAACTGCCTCTGGAGATACTAGAGAAAAAAAAGTCACAGCTGTAAGAATTTATTCTTCTTTAAGCTACAGATAAGAAGGAACCCCCCATAGAAATGTTAGGTTACTGCCATATTTGCATTACAGTTTTAAACTGTCACAGTTCACAAGAGTTTAGTTCATAAGAAGATCTAACTGCTGCACAGTTTAAAGATTTTCAATTCATTAGACAGCATTTATTGAAATCTTCTACAAACTTTCCTATAAAGTATGTTGGAACAATATAAAAAGACAGGAATCTACAAAATAGGCACTTATATGTTTAGTTCATTGAAGGACATTACAAAATATTTAGCAAAAGAATTAGAAAAAATGATTTTCCATGCATAGGTATAGAGCTTAATCATTTTTTTCCATGCATAGGCACATTACTTCATCAAATGTGTGAGAATACATATTATTATTCTTATCTCTAAAAGTATCAATGGCCTTTTTTTGTTTTAGTAAATAAACTTCCTAACCTGGCATTCAAAGCTCCAGCCTCTCTTTTCAATATTAACTCCAACCAAATGGTTCCACTCATTGCCTCAGAATCAGCTACGTATTCCTACACACCTTGTTTTTTGTTCATCCTCTTCCCCTTGCCTGGAATGACCAAGCCTCGTCTTTATCACATCCCACTCATCCACTCAACCAATCGATGTTTCTGGACCAGCAGCAAACGCCAGGCGTTAGTTATCACATACACGGACCCTGCCCTCCACGAGCAGTCTGGTGAAGGCAGGTACAGCCCGGCATAATAAAGGCTACGAGTGGGGAAGAACAGGGACTGAGAGACCCATAGAAACACTTAATCCAGTGCTGAAAGGTCAAGTCGGCTCTTCTGAATGTTATGCTCTCTCTGATTATATTTTAAGAAGGAGTAAAACTCAGCCTAGTTCACACCATTCCAGGGAGAAAAAACAGCATGTGCAACGGTCCAGAGACAGATCACTGTACATTCCAGAAACTCAATGAAACTTTGTTATGATGAACTACCAGATTCTCGAGAGAATTTGATCTCAAGAGAATACAGCCAGACACTTGCCCTGCCCATCTTGCTCTCAGGCTGAAGGTCAGGAATAATATTTTAATAAAATGGTCCGTGGCAGATGACATACATACGCTGGTGTGTATCACGCCAGAAGGATGAGGTAAAAGGAAAACAGAAGACTGATTGTCAAGATTTCTAAAAACGAGGAAGGTCAAGAGCAGGGCAGTAGCTGGTAGGAAGAGGCAAAATGCTCCATCTACTTATATTCAGTATCACACTGTAAACAGGAAATACGTATGGACAGGATCCCAGGCCCAAAAGACACTCAGAAAATTGATGCCATAAGAGAACAAGCAGGGTTAGATAATGTGTGGCCTGAAAACCTCCCATTTCTTAGAAAACGGAATGAGAGAGAAAACAGAGCTCACCTCGATTAAGAAAGCTAGTGATTTCTAATAAAAATAGCAACCCATACAATACCTGTCATGTGCTATTCACTATTTTAAGCACTTCATACATGCTCACTTGTTTAATCTTCACAGTTGTATTATTATTATCCCCATTATAAATTGTGATGCAAGACATTAAACAATGTGCCCGGCTAGAAGAGGCTGTCAGGATGCAAACCCTGTCCGGCTCTACAACCTGCGTTTTGAACTACTGTTCATGCTACGGCTCCTGTTTTCCTTCCCTCCTTCCCTTCCTGCCTCTTCCTACCCTGCACCTCCATCCTTATTTCTGTGTTCCTCTTTTGTCTCCCTCTCTCCCATTGTAATCTAGGGGGAAAATATCAACAATAAACAAGAATAATACAGGTAAGTACTAGAAAAGAGCTATGACGGTCAAGTATGACTGGAACAAAAAGGAGAAATACTACCTGGGGAAGTTACCAAACACTTCAGGAAGGACAGGGCATTTGAGTAGGGCTTGAACGATTGATAAGTAGGAAGAGGGCAGATGGGAGAGCATGGTCACAGGCACAGATACAATGGGCACACACACACACACACACACACACTCTGTATGCACCGATGGGCAGCGGTCATGGCTGTTTTATTGACCTCTGCGTTCTCCAGCACCCAGCAGAATGCCATGTAGCTGACATCATATAAATGCTCGTCCGTGAAGTAATGTGTGTTCAGGAAAGATCAAAATATGCCCGCGAAGCTGTGCATGGAGACGACAGCAAAGTCCAACA